>OMKR01104393.1:0-11360 GCA_900302355.1 Cyttopsis rosea | reverse complement strand
TCAGGCCTGGGTGTGGCTAGAGAAATTGGGTGATCAGGAAATCAGGTGTGATAAACCACAGTTAAGTTATGTTTTAACAGGGGGGGCAAACACTTTTTCACACAGGGCCCTGTAGGTTTGGTTTTTTTTTCTTCCTTCAAAACCGTACATATTTAAAAACTGCATTTTGTGTTTACTTGTGTTGTCTTTGACTAATATTTAAATTTGTTTGATGATCTGAAACATTTAAGTGTGACAAACATGTAAAAAAAAAAAGAAATCAGGAAGGGGGCAAACACTTTTTCACACCACTGTATGTACACACACACATACACCTTTAGATTCCACCCTGTTTGGGCTGTTTGACCACCCGTTGGTGTGCTGTGTGCGATGATCTATTACAGTAAGTGCTTCACTTCTACTTTCCAAGAAATACTTTACAAGAAGCCCCCCCTAATAAACTAATAATGACACTAATACCAAGGATGAGAACGGCGGCTGCATTAATAAGATGTGGGCACAGCTAAGTAGGCAGTCGAAGCACGAATTTGGGGAAAATGAGTCAGGTTATGTGCATCATGTGATATTTGGATATTTTGAGAACTGGTAAAGTTTGCATTATAGTATAACTGGGATGCAGTATGTATGCAGTATGCACTTTATTTTTTGCTTTGTGGTCTCAACACATCGTTTTACTGAAAAAGCTTTATTTTGCAGCGAACTCTGCGGAGAAGGTTGTCTATTTCAAGGTTCGAGGTGTGCGGTGTGGACGGTGGGCGCTACGCAGCGAGCTGTGCTTGATGTGTAAATCGGGAGGTCCAGCGAGGTCCAGCGGGAGGCACAGCGAAACCTGAAGGGCTTGGTGATGGCGCAGGTCGATGGCGAAGCGAGAGGCAACGGAACGCGAGCATCACTGGCATCACATGTACATCACCTGTAACATTAGAACTTTAAATCATCTTCACTAAACCTTGATTCTGGTGTCTCAGGTGCAAATGGCCGCAAATCGGACGAAGCCCAAGCATGATTTAATAGAGTCAATACGGGTTCTTCTCTTTGATGTGAAAGGAATGATATTGATTTAAATGTTCACCTAATCTTTTCCATGGGTAAAAGCGCTCTTTGGTGGTAGGGTTTAAGAAGAGAGAGACTGACAGACAGAGACAGAGAGAGAGATTGGGGCAAGGCTCTCCATCCATGTTTATACATGGATCGCTTGCCGTCCTACTTATGTGTCGAATTACTAATATCTTCCAGTCGAGAACACTTTGTCATAGATGAAGCCGTCCATTTAATCCAATCATACCTTGATACACTTACAATTATATTTGACGTAAGCGGCTCCGTTCCGGCACCTGCTCCCCTTCCTGATTGGATGGTCCTGCCCAGGGAGTTCTGCATCACCCCCCATGGGTCACAGCATGAACACTGGTTCAGTGGTATGACACTGTAGGTGGAGGCTGGGGCCTTAACGGATGAGAGAGCGGCATAGTGATGATTCATGATTCACACTCATCATAAAATGTGAAAAACATTTTTCAATCCCTAATAACTGACTTGACAAAATGACTAATAATTCGAATTGATATTCTGACATCCAATATAAAACCATCCGTTCATATTACTCAATATAACATGGCCAAATTTTGATCAAGAGTCAAATACAAATTATTATATTATTAATGGAGCTATAGCCAAAGTTCAGAGAGGAAGACAACTTCTCATCATTGTCACTAATCATTAATCATCACTAATCATCGAAGCAACTGCAGGTGAGATTTCAATCACCTGCAATGTTATAAGATAACATTAACGAGTGTTGCACTGGACTGTTGCGCTGTAGGGCAGCTTGCACACTGTTGTTGTCACAGCTGAAGAGAGGTGGATAATAGCATGTTTAAAGTAATCAAGTAAGGGAACTATTGGCAATGTACAGTATGTGTTGGTTTAAAGAGCCGAAAACCTCATTCAGAAGAGGGGTTGGAACAATGTCCAGAGGACCAGAGGAGGGACGCATTTGGGAGACAATCGCTGTGAGTTTTTCCAAAGAAACTGGGCTGAGCTGGCTCAGCAAGGAAACATGGGGCCGGATAAATCGGCAGGCAAAATAAATAGATCTTATGTTCGTGACCTTATCCACAAACAACAATAGAAACATTTCACAGTCGTCATTTGAACGGAACAGGGGGAGGGGCGGGGTTCACCGGTTTATCGATTGTGCTAAACAAAGCTCTAGGATTTTTCTTGTTACAGGAACCAAATCTAAGGTCGTCAAACAGAGGTGAGAACGGGAAGTGCATTTGATGGATTAGATGTCGGCATTAAAACAGTATCAAAAATAACACACGATACATAGAGCATTAAGGTTCAGACCCAAAGTGCAACCGATGCATGTTGTGTTAAATTCAAAGACTGAGTTGTGCTCAAAAACTCAGCCGCAAACTTATCAGATGCGTCATCAACATGTATATTAAAATCACCAACAATTATAACTTTGTCAATTTATGATAGATAAAAACTCTGCAAATTCGGTTACAAAGCCATTATTTGGGCCAGGTGAGCGGTAAATCAACACAGAGAAGAGAGGATTAGCTGCTCCAATCCTGAGCATATGCGCCTCAAAAGTGTTGAAATTGCCGATGTCCACTGTTTGGTAAAACCAGCAGTGAGGCCTCCTCCTCGACCGGACATCCTGGGCGCCATGTAGAGCTGCAACGATTAGTCGATTAATCGATTAGTTGCCAACTATCAAATTAATCGCCAACAATTTTGATCATCGATTCATCGTTTTGAGTCATTTTTTAAGAAGAAAATTTCCAAATTCTCGGATTCCAGCTTCTTAAATGTGAATATTTTCTGGTTCCTTTAGTCCTGTGTGACATTAAAACTGAATATCGCTTATATTGCTTGTGGACAAAACAAGACATTTGAGGACGTCGCCTCGGGTTTTGTGATTTTTTTAGCCCTGTCACGTCACTTGGTGGGAGGCGTCAACCCACCTGTCATGAGAGCGCTGTGCTTTCTCCTCTGTCTTTGAAGCAAATGATTACATACTTAGCATCCTGCTCGTCCTCCACCCCTTCCCCTCAGCTCAGCTTTGTTACCCCGATATCGATACCACTGTAAATCACCGATAACCAAAATATTAGCGAAAAAATGAAAACGTGAAATTAACATATTTTTTCAAACATATTTTTTAACAAAATAACTAAGAACGTATAAGCGGGTGTCTCTTGAACATCAAATCAAATCACTTATTAAACCTTTGAAATAACTTGTTTATTTCCAATTCAATATATTGTAGTGAAACAAAAAAACCCAGTGTCGTTCTTTCATTTTCCCGGTGGAGGATGATGAGCTACTCCGCTCGATGCTCGAGAGGATGATTTTGGGGAAGCAGTGTTTTCACAGCCTCGTTGGATCCCAACGGTTCTGCATCCAGCTCTGACAGAAACAAGCAGAGAGTGGGAGAGAGAGGAGCTTACTGATAAGGTGGAGAATGGACACGGATGGATCGCTAATACGACATGACATGGTATGATGGGATGTGATATACAACACATGAAAGTTTTCTCAGTGACTCATCCTCTGAAGAGCTGTGCCAAGCCCAAATACTGATGTCACCCTCTCCTAACGTCACAGTTGCTGCTGAAATGAGTATTTTATTTAATGGAAACATATTGGTGACTCTCCCCATCCTCTTTTTTTTGAATTTGTATTTTTGTATTACACGAAAAACAAAGAGAATGCATAGAGCCACAAATATGTTAGGCTAGGTCATGTTCTAGCAGTATTTTTATAAATGTATACCTTGGTTTGAAGCATGGACCACTCCAACGACCGGAAATCACAACTTTTCTCCTTCAGAAGCGTTTTGCATACGATGTAAGTGCCTAGCACTGCATATTAACTAGGAAAACTATGGTTGTTCTATGCTGGGTGCCATCTGTTCCTGGTTTCGAGGCTTACCGCACCCATGAATGTCTGAATGGGCACAAGACCCATCTACTATATAAATCAACCCGGGGCCTACCGACCGGATTGGTAGCGCCACCATTTCTATCTGTAGATTTCTCCGGTAAGAATCACTTTCACGAGGAACACAATTCATCTGAATCAACGCCAATGCAAAGGAAACTCCAGCTTATTAATACAAGTGAGAGATTGATAAATATTTAATTTATGAAAGGATGTCCACAGTTGGATGAGAGAGCTATCGACATACCCCCCCAAGTCACACGTGGTGGCCTGGAAACATCGATGTGAGCTTCTCTGATAAGACACTAATGGGTCTGTGCTGACCTCTCCCTAAAGATAGATGTTTTTCAGTCTGTTCTTTGGAAAATTATAGGAGTGATGTGGCGGTGATTCATCTGTCTGGGCTCAGACTTTTTAGTGAGTCTACACGTGACTCAAATGCATTTAAAAGCCCAAGGAGCTCACAAAGGCCCTGTTGACACCTGGCGTGAACATGCATCTTGGGTGATCCGATCACAAGTGGACAGCTCTGAGTTAGTCTGTTCACACCTGGCATTAGAATGCATCTCGAGTAACCACTTGTGATCGGATCTCACTTCCCCGATCTACATGCGAATAAACACGTACATTATTTCCCTTTATCAAATTCGAAGACCATGGCACGCGGGCAAAATCAAAACAATACAGATCGAAATGTTGGTGCCGTGTGATACCTTACGCAGCGCAGGGTTCAGCCTGAACGGATTCATTTCGTTTCCAGATTTTCTTACTTGTATGGAAAATTTTAAACGTGAACATAACTCAGAGAATTGGAGTGGAGTTTTTTCTCCTCTAGACAGAGGTGCGCCGTACACGCCACGCTGGTTTTCGTTTTGTGTTTTTGTTTTAGATGTATTTATTTTTGTTTGTTTCCTTCTTGTATGAAACTAAATTTTTAAACACAACTGAGTTAAGGGACTGTCCCGTTCCGCCTTGGATCGGGACCATGGAGAGGGAGCGATCTCCGGTCCCTGTTCTGTCTCTGAATAAAACAAATAAATACAGTGTGTTTTTATTTTAGATGAATTTATTTTCCGTTAGTTTCCTACTTGTATGAAACAAATTTTTAAACACAACTCAGGGACTGTCAGTGCATAACGGAGAAGGAGCAATCTCAAGTCCACTTCGCATTCTGGTTCCGTGTCTCCGCAACTCCACAACAAAAAAAATAAAAACATAGTGTGTTTTTATTTTGGATGTAATTGTTATCCTCCGTTTCCTAATTGAATGAAACAAAAACAAAAAAATGACTGAGTACGTACTTCCACACACGAAGATCACAAAGGAATGAACTTGAACTACAGTACAGGTAATGAAGCTTCAATCAGGAAGACCATCTGTCTTCATACACTCTGTTTCGCACATCTTTCTGTTTTTTCACCTTCTAGAACCACAAATGTTTCTTTATTTCTTCCTGGGATAAATCAGAAGAATTTGGGACCAATTGCCACAACTGTAATTCCCAGTTGTATTTTACCGTGTTGTTGCCATCGTCGTGGTAATGGACTGCTATGAATGAACGACAGAACTTACTTACACCATCACCGACTCCCTCTATACCCACGTCCGTGCACCCTTCGGGCTACCATGTACTAAACTATCTTTTGGTTTCTAAAATATTAACTATAGTCTGAGCGCACCATCCATCTACTGCAAAGTCCCATTTTTTTTCTTGCTCCTCACCGACCCTGTGAGCAATCGTCCTCCTTTGAGGCACTCGTCTTCATCGTCTCTGGTCTCCCTCCGTTCCAAAAATGGCTGCCATTGAGGTATGAATCAGAGAGAAGCCCTTAATAGATGAGTCACCGGATTTCAGAAATACAGAGCTCCAAAACCTGAGCTTTCTGGGGGGGTTGTGGGGTATGCACAGAATATTTTAATTTTTATTTCCCTGATCTACATATGTGCATTTTAAGAGCTTTATTGAATTTATATGAATTAGCCTATATGAATGTTGATTGTTGACAATACACCATCACATATTCCAAACATGAATGGCCTTAAATTGGAAAATGTCTCAAGGATTACTTAGACAAGATGTTACCTTTCTATCAAATGTCAATGCGATCCTTCTGTGTCCAGAGGCGTCTGTGTCCTGAGAACTTTTTCAGGATCCAGTGCTCTGTTTCTATGCACGTGCATCATTGCAAGTCCTGATAGGCTGTCGTTTCCCATGCTCGATCGTAGCCAGGTTTTCAGCCGCCTCAATGCAGAGAATGACCTCTCACACTGGTAGTGTGAGGTAGATGGAGAGGATGCAGCGGATATTGGGGTAGTATTGCATGTCTATGTGATCTAATGTTTCTATTGCTGTCGATGCCGGTGCTGTTTGAGGTTGGTTCTCTACCTTCCGTCTGTGAATTTCCTGGTGTATGGAGTCTGGCTGAGGGAGGTTTTCTCTGTGCCATGACACTATCATTTCTTGCTTTTCGTTTGTGAGTTTGGACAGAGCTGAAGGTATTCGGTATGTAGCAAGCATAGCTGGCTCAGAGTTTTCCACAAACCTGTTGTTTAGTTGCCTTGTCACATGGTCAATCAAAGGGTAGAACAGATTGAGTCTGTAATGTTCTTCTGTGGACTGTGATGGTGTGTTCCCTCTGTTTTACTGCCTATTGGGTTTTTTTTTTTTTTTCCGGAACCATGTCAACCATGTGGTATCTGGCAAGTTCATCTGGCAAGTTCTATTGACTTTTCATAAATTTCACTGGCCTCTTTGTAGGCAGTCATAAGAGAGATATTTGGCGACTCTTTAGTCAATGGCTGGATGTAGCCCAGAATTTTGTGTCAAATGACTCTATACTGTGTTGTACTGTAGGTTGTTAACCTTGTTGGAGTTTGATGATTCAGAAAAGCACCCACTGTATTCCCTCTGGAGCCCCAGCGTGTTTCCGACATGAATGGGATACCTCCTGTTTTTCCTTTGTCACTTGCCTGTGTTTCCTTGCTTCCTTGTGGTTGTTCTTGTAACATGTTCTTCCTAACAGCGGAGGCAGTTGGTGAGTTGATGAGTGGGATGTCAGAACATTCGTGGATTATCACAAGGTTGAGTGATTGGCTTAGACAAAGTGTGAATAGTGCCCGTGGTTGAAGCTCTCTAATGCGATGTACTCCACTCACACTCATTGTGCTGGCTCCATCATAGCCCTGCCCGTTGAGATATTCAATCTCCAGACCCCACTTCTCCAACTGAGAGAGGATGGCGTCTAAAATAGATGCAGCATCTTGTTCGGTAAGAGGACCGAAACCCAAGAACCTTTCACATATTTCGGCTCCATTATCATGGTTTATGTAGCGAATGCAGACAGACAGTTGTTCTGTCTCGCTCACGTCCATTGATTCATCTGCAATCACTCTCAAAACCTGTCTTTTTTTTATTTCCTCAACTAATGTCCTCCTGAATCTCAGCTTCACACCATGCTATCCTTGGTCCTATGTATTGGTGCTGTCTCGAGATGATGTTTCAGTGTGGCGTCGAATGAAGATTTCCATGTGAGGAAATGATTAAAGTTGCCATCTTCACGGTCTCCTGTCCAGTTACCACGCAGTGCTATCATATATAACATCTAGGACCACTGTAATTACCAAAGAACATATATATATATATACACAGTATATATCTGTGGTAATTACATTGTTTGAATGTGATCAGGTCAGTTAGTGTTTATATGAACAGCAGAGGGACATAATGATAATCCTATCCTGGGCACAGTGGGCAGTACCTGCTCTTCCTCTCTCATCTCCATCATCTTCTCTCTTTCTTTTTCTGTCTCCTCATCTTGTCCTGTATCTCTTCCCTTTCCAAAGATGAGCTTTGATTTGAGCTGAGCATTTTTGCCTGTGTCACCGAAGAAAGTAAACACAGGGTCAATTTATATATGCAAAATATAAACTTTCAACCAAAGTTGAAATGCTTTTCACAACAATTATTTTCAAGTCTGACATTGGATAGATGGAATTAATGTAAATTCACTCAAGTGAAACTGAAACTAAGCCGGCATCATGATGGACGGCCACACTGTTTAACGTAGTGCGACCGCACAGGTGCTATTCGGCAGATGATGTCTGGGGATGAATGGCATTTAACTACAAGCAGTCCATTAGTAAAATTCTCTTACCTCACCCTATCAGATTCTGTGACCTGCAGGTTGCTGTGCAGACGGTGATGTAATGGGGCGGTGAAATGCGACGATAAAAACATTAATATGACCCATGACGACGTAACGAGCGATTTGATTTAAGCAGCCAACGGTCTTGGGTCTAGTTAATTGGGCCTAGGATCAGGGTTGGCTGCGCACCTATTGCTCATCAGAGGAGTTGATGAGCAATAGGTTAAAATCACCCATCCCCACACACAGGGGAGAGCCCTTGTCATGACAACACATATTCCATCTGCTCCCGGCTTGCAACGTCTTGCCATCGCTGCAAATAAAGTTGTTAGTTTGCAACATCATCACCTGTGTCGGCGATTCCTGGAAAAGCCACTTGGGTGGCGTGTGGCAGGCGGAACTGCCACAATGAGCTTCACAAAATTGTCGCAAGTATGAAGCCATCGACCTGTCCACCGGACCCCATTCCAGCTACTCTTTAAAAAACTTTTGACTCATTGTCTTTTAATATGCTCCAAGTGATTAACTCCTCATTTACGAATGGCAATTGTAAAACTTAAAAAGACCAACCTGGACCCCTCTGCCCTCAATAATTACCTAACCTACCATTTCTGAGCAAAATCTTAGAAAAAGCTGTATTCAAACAACTGAATAATCACCTCCATGAAAACAACATCTTCAAAAAATTCCAATCTGGCTCCAGGACAAATCACAGCAGACTGTACTCGTAAAAGTCATAGATGACTTGAGACTTGAGAGTGTTGATGCTGGAGACGTTGCGGTCCTTGTCCTGTTTGACCTTAGTGCCGCATTTGACACTATCGACCACAACACCTTACTTAACCGCCTCGAGAAATGGGTTGGTCTCTCTGGGATTGTCCTAAACTGGTTTTATTCATATATCACCGGAATAAATTTTTTTGTACAACTTGGAGAACACACCCCAAAAGCTGTAACCATTGATTGTGGTGTAGCTCAAGGCAGTGTATTAGGGCCACTGCTGTTTTCGTTATATATGCTTCCTCTGGGTAACATTGTTCGTCAGCATGGTATTGATTTTCATAGCTATGCTGACGATACTCAGCTGTATATCTCTGTGAAGCCGGATGACCCAAATGCTACCTCAATCCTGACTGACAGCTTGTCTGCCATCAATGTATGGATGAGCAATAATTTCCTACAACTAAACAATGATAAGACTGAAATTCCTATTGTTGGCCAGAAATCAAAGAGGGCTCTTGTCTGCTCAAGCTTAGGGACCCTGACCTCACAGTCACAACCTAAAGTTAAAAGCCTGGATGTTATTTTAGATTCTGATCGAATTTTTTTTAGCTCATTTTAACTCATTAACCAACGTAGCTAAGGTGAGACCTTTTTTTAACACAACACGACACAGAAGCTTGTCCATGCCTTTATTTATATGGCTGGACTATTGCAATGCACTTTTTACCGGCCTTCCAAAAGCAGAAGTTGCAACATTATAGAGCATTCAAAACGTTGCTGGCAGGGTCCTGACGAGGACTAAACTGAGAGAACACATTACACCGTTCTTACGTGAATTACACTGGCTCCCTGTGTCATTCAGAATCAATTTTAAAGTCCTTCTCCTAGTTTTTAAGGCACTAAATGGTTTGGCTCCTCCATACCTCACAGATTGTCTTTCATTTCATATCCCCCCTCGTTCCCTAAGGTCATCTGCAGCATGCCTTCTAAATGTCCCAAAGGTTTCCACAAAGAAGATGGGAGATGCTGCTTTTAGTGTGTCCGCCAGGCTCTGAGCCAGCCTCCTTGATGCCACTGTGCATCAAGGAGGCTGGCTCAGTGGACATTTTTAAGAGACATTTGAAAACATACCTTTTTAATCTTGCTTTTAACTAATGCTTATTCTCTTAATGTAATTTTATTTTCTCTTTCATTGTTTTTACTGTTTTTAAACTCTTGTATGTTATAATATATCTTCCTGAATCTACTGTATATCTACTAGTACAGCACGGCTGAGGCCGGTTTAGATTAGAGTCCTACACCGGCCTTAAACTGGGCTCGAACTTAACGACTGAACGTTTTTAGTCATAAACCGTTGAGTTTCCTGGTCTTTACAGTGGTGGCATCATGCTACAGTCGGCAAAGTCTCCTCCCCTGCCCTCGGCGATGACAAAGTAATTCTTTCATTTCTTTTTCATCTCTAATCGAGAGAGCAGCCCTCGCTGAATAACGGGATCCGTATATCCCCATGCAATGACAAAATTATCCAGAGTGATTGCTATATCTTTGCCTTGGGGTTGTGCTCACTTTTCTGAAGTGAGTTGAAAGTGGATTCATTGTCACACCTGCCCAGCCTGCTCCCCCGTGACCCGTGTGCTCTGTGTGAGTGTGGTTTCCTTTTATTTTCAGATTTGGTGTGAATGTGAGTGCTTGGTGGGTTTGGGTCGGTCCCTCTTTTCCCTCTATCTCTATTCTCCGCTCAGGTCCTGGCTTAGGACCTGATGATCGTCGGCTATCAGGCTCACTCCAATCTAAGAACAGTAGCTGCCAGCAATTGGAGATCACATATAAGCTCTGCTGTTCTCTTCATCTGGTGCCAGATCATCTTCAACTACCGACCATGCTTCTAGCCTCCAGTCCGTCCTGCTCCTGTTTGTCCGCTACCAGCTTCCTCCGCCTGCCTGCCTGTGTGCCCATTGTTCCGACAGCCCGTTATTCCGAAACCCCAATAGTCCGAAAAATGTCGGGTTAGAGATGGTTGGGGTATAAGGTTAGAGATGGTTAGGGTGTCGGCATGGCACCTTACGTGCTCTTCTTGTGTTTTTCTCCCTCTCCCCTCTTTTCTCTCTCTCAGGTGCTCCTAATCGGGTGATTAGTGGGTGGCTCTGCCCCTAATTTAAGGGAGACTGGAGGAGAAGGAGCTCTCTCTCCCAGACGAAGCAGCCTTCTGACTGTCTTAGTGTTTTGTTTCATTTGCTTCTTGTTTTCCTTTATTTAAATCAGTGGTGGGCAATAAACTACAAACTAAACACACAGCTTTACCGGCTATACATGATGCCCAGGTCTGGTTTAAATGCATCTGCTAAGCATACCAATGCAAGCTCATATTTGTGTGTGTGTGTGTGTGTGTGTGTGTGTGTGTGTGTGTGTGTGTGTGTGTGTGTGTGTGTGTGTGAGCATGTTCATTTACTAGACCCTCTGGCTCCCACATTTTAGCACCCTTCCAGATGTGTTTGTCAGATTTGTTTATCTGGTGCTTACGCTCGTCTATCTGCA
>OMKR01104391.1:0-12233 GCA_900302355.1 Cyttopsis rosea | reverse complement strand
GAGGGAGGCGGAGGCGGAGGCGGAGGCGGAGGATCGGAGGCCGAAAACAACGAGCCGCAGAGGGATGGGAGTGAGGAGACTCCGGGGCCAGTCGGTCCCCTACTCAAGCGGAGGTGCTGATGCGTTTCTCGCCGAACATTTGCTCCTATTAAGAGATGAGTCAGCGATCTGTCTCCGACGAGGAGACGGCGCTGCTCCGGAGATTCAAGGCAGTTTATTTGTCACATTTTACATCACACACGGTGCAGTGGAATGATAAAGGGGCAAACTCCAAAGTCTGTGCAAAACAAGTAGCCGGAGTAATAATAATAATAATAATAATAAAATAATCTAAATCACAAAAAACTGCACGTATATGAATATATATGTTTGTATGCACAGTGTGCAGCAGAGTATGTGCTGTACCAACACAGTATAACAGTATTATTTTATATATGTATGCAGACTTGCACTATTTCCTACTGTGAATTGTTTATACAGGAGTTTATTGATTATCTATCTATCTATTTATTTATTTATTTATTTATTTATTTATTTATTTATTTATTTATTTATTTATTTATTTATTTATTTATTAATTATTGTTATTATTATTATTATTATAACTTTTATGGTTTGTTGTTTTTTTATTCTTAATACCTTATTATTATTTTTATTATTATTATTGTATACGATTTTTTTTTAATGTGAGCTGCTGTACGCTGCAGTAGCAGTGTAGTCTATCTTCCAAAAAAGCAGCAGCAGAGTATGTATGTACAATGTGCAACAGAGAAATTCAGGGATGGTGACACAATCCGCGTGCAGTGGGGTGGGGGGGTGAAGAATAATAATTAAAGTTGAGTGTTTTTCATACAGGAGTGTACAGGCGTTATCACCGCCCACGCCACTGTGCTATAGATATTAGAAGTGTGCTAGTTTATTTTAAAACCGGACGACATCCATTAATGTCTTCAGGAGGAGGGTGAGGTTTGACCGGGCGGCGGAGTTCTTGGCTGCGTGCGCCAGTGGAGACACAGACGAGGCCCAGGAGATGCTGAGGGAAGCCAGGGAGAGTGACTGCAAGGACGGGGAGGATCCCACCGAGATCATCAACTGCTCCAATGCCGACGGGATCACTGCTCTCCATCAGGTGATGTTCCCTGAAATGGTTCGACCTTACGAGAGCTTATTAAGTCAGATGGTTGTATAACTAGTGGTTAATCATCCATTGTCCTATCATCCACAGGCTTGCATCGATGGAAGTATGGAGATTGTGTCCTTTCTTCTGGACGGAGGTGCCGACGTGAACCAGGTTGACAGTGAGGGGTGGACGCCGCTGCATGTAGCGGCCTCCTGCGGACACTTGGACATCGCAGAGTAAGTCCAAATACAAGAGCGTAACTTAACGACTGTAATATGTTTTCTTTGCTGTTGCGGGGTCATGAATATTTACTGTGGGTGCCAGACTATTTCTGCATTCAACAATGCTGACATTGTTTTCCTGTTGGCACGACCACAGGTCAGCTCAAGCCGTGACACACTGCTGCACTTGAGCAGCCGTAAAGACAGAGCAGTTGATGAGCCTTTCTTTTGTTGTCTCTCGTTGATTGTCTCCGGATAATTGGGCCCTTGAGTTGAAATAGGACTTTTGGTCTCTTATTTACATACATCTCTAACCACCACTCCCCCTAATTTCTTCCTAATTTCCCCATTGAAGTGTCTACAGTACCACTGATGATAGTCTTAAAGCGTTTACTGCCTTTTATCACTATTTCACCTTTTTACCTCAGTGTTGACATTTGTTGTCTTTTTGGTGGCGTCTTGGCTCTTCACTGTTTCACTTCACGGTTACGTGTGTCTCTTTCTAACCGTGACACATTGGATCAATTTGAATTTGTCTTTGACGAGTATATAGAAGCTAAAATAATTCTCAAACAACATTTGAATGGATAATGTAATGAGCTATGTGTTCTCTACCAACCCTAGTTTTGTGTTCCACATGTGTACTACAGCAGTGTTTGAGTATGTGGTCTCTCTGGTTGGCCAGTTTCCTCTTGCAGCACCGTGCGTCTCTCTCTGCTGTCAACTGTGATGGCGACGTCCCACTTGACATCGCCGAGGACGAGGCCACCGAATCCCTCCTCCAGGAGCACACGCTGAGTCAGGGTGAGGACGGCACGCCACCAGAGAAACACACTCTTGAATAGCATGGTTCGATTCAATTCAGCTGTTGGTTCATTTTCAACATGTTTTGTGAGACTGTTTAACACAACATGTGTTAAGTTGAAACAGACTGCTGTGATTGTAAAATCATAAAAATAAAAATAAAACTCCCTGAAATTGAACAGACAAGTGTGCTGAAAGTAAGTAATCTTTCCTAGGGCAGAGTTGAGTAGTTTGTGTGAGGAGGAACAGAGGAAAAAGAGAAAAGAGAAATGGAAAAAAAACTTCCCCTTTTCTCTTATGGTCATGCCCAAGTGAAACCCTGAGCAGTTCATTTTTTTAAAGAAATTAAGGATGTGCTTTTTAAAATCTTGGTCCAGGTGTGGACCTGGAGGCAGCCAAGGCCCTGGAGGAGGAGCAGATCATGAAGGACGCCAGGACCTGGTTGACTGAGGGTCTGCCCGTCGATGTGCGACACCCCAGGACCGGAGCCACCCCGTTGCACGTGGCCGCAGCCAAGGGCTACCTGGAGGCCATCAAGTGAGTAGAATTGACTTCTCCATGTGTATGTATATATATATATACATACATACATACATACATACATACATACATACATACATACATACATACATACATACATACACAGTTGTGGTCAAAAGTTTACATACACTTGTAAAGAACATGTATGTCATGGCTGTCTTGAGTTTCCAATAATTTCTACAACTCTTATATTTCTGTGATTGGAGCACATACTTCTTTGTCACAAAAAAGATTCATGAAGTTTGGTTCTTTTATGAATTTATTATGGGTCTGAAAATGTGACCAAATCTGCTGGGTCAAAGATATACATACAGCAATGCTAATATTTGGTTACATGTCCCTTGGCCATTTTCACCTCAATTGGGTGCTTTTAGTAGCCATCCACAAGCTTCTGGCAAGATTCTGGTTGAATCTTTGACCACTCCTCTTGATATAATCGGTGCAGTTCAGCTAAATTTGTTGGCTTTCTGACATGGACTTGTTTCTTCAGCGCTGTCCACATGTTCTCGATGGGGTTTAAGTCAGGACTTTGGGAAGGTCTTCTAAAACCTTAATTCTAGCCTGATTTAGCCATTCCTTTACCACTTTTGATGTGTGTTTGGGGTCATTGTCCTGTTGGAACACCCAACAGCACCCAAGACCCAACCTTCTGGCTGAAGATTTTAGGTTCTCCTGAAGAATTTGGAGGTAATCCTCCTTCTTCATTATCCCATTTACTTTCTGTAAAGCACGAGTTCCATTGGCAGCAAAACAGGCCCAGAGCATAATACTATCACCACCATGTTTGACGGTAGGCATGGTGTTCTTGGGGTTAAAGGTAAAGTTAAATGGCCAAACAGCTCAATTTGTGTTTCATCTGACCAAAGAACTTTCCTCCAGAAGGCTGTTTCTTTGTCCATGTGATCAGCAGCAAACTTCATTCGAGCCTTTAGGTGCTGCTTCTGGAGCAAGGGCTTCCTTCTTGCACGGCAGCCTCTCAGCCCATGGCGATGCAAAACATGCTTGAAAAACATGCTTGACTGTGGACACTGACACCTGTGTTCCAGCAGCTTCTAATTCATTGCAGACCTGCTTTTTGGTGGTTCTCAGTTGACTCTTGACCATCCTGACCAATTTTCTGTCAGCAGCAGGTCATAGCTTGCGTTTTCTTTTCTTTTCTTCCTGATCGTGGCAGTGACACAACTGTGCCATGCACTGTATACTTACAAACAATTGTTTGCACAGTTGATCTTAGGACCTGTAGCTGCTTTGAAATGGCTCCAAGTGACTTTCCTGACTGGTTCAAGTCAATGATCCGCTTTTTCAGATCCGTGTTGCGCTCCTTTGACTTTCCCATTGTAGCGTTTGTGGCGTCAGTCTAATGATCGTATCAAATGAGCCCTATTTACATGGGCTCAGGAGTCACCAGCTGTAGTCAATCAGAATCCCTCACAAGAAGTTAAGAGGCCACAAAGCTCATTTGATTGACACAACTTTCTACACCAAAATTGATAATTCATGTTGCTGTATGTATATTTTTGACCCAGCAGATTTGGTCACATTTTCAGACCCATAAAAAATTCATAAAAGAACCAAACTTCATGAATCTTTTTTGTGACAAAGAAGTATGTGCTCCAATCACTCCATCACAGAAAAATAAGAGTTGTAGAAATTATTGGAAACTCAAGACTGCCATGACATACATAACTTTTGACCACAACTGTATCTGTAACAGTCATCTAATGTGGGAAGACTCCACACAGAACTTCTCTGTAAAAGAGGCGAATGTGGGAATGACTACCTACTGCCTTTGCTGGATATTTCTTATCCAGCAATGTTATGGATTCTATGTGGGAAAGGGCCTAGAGGGAAAGAGTAACAGAAAACCTGTACACACAGGTAAATCATTATCCATGATGCAGACATGAGAACTGCGAGTATATTTAGGTTCAAGGCGCTGCCAGAAACGGGGTCTCGCTGAAGCAGAAACACAAGATGCTTTGTCCAACGGGACGTGCAGGGGCAGGCAGGTGGGTGTGTGTTGCGGTGACAGGCCGTTAGCCTATGCTATGTCAGCACATCATAACCCGGGCAACCGCCAAGGGACAACCAAAGTACGGTCTTTCTAAGCCGCTTCTGGGATATTTTCACTTCCTGCTTTTCCTCCTCAGTTTAACGCCTGAATGTGTTTTGCGTCAGCAATTTGAGCATCGCACACTGTATCAGGTTCACCATAGCAACCGGAAACTCAGTGGTGTCGTTTTCATAGGTCTTTTCTATGGCTGGTGTTGCCAACTGGTTTGTAATAACAATACAGATAGTGACTTTCCTGCACACAAAGAGAAAGCAGAGATCGGAGACGCGTGTGAGAGAGACTCTGTTTAGGGTGGTCGAAAAGCCGGTGTAATTTACAGCAAAAGCAATTCCTTGGCACACTTCCACAGTTAACACTTTGTGTGTGCTTCTCTATTTCACCAAAAAAATAAAAAAGTAAGAAAGAAGTTTATCTGGAAGGCATCTCAGTTCCATTTAATCCGCCGCCCTCCCAGGTTACAGAGAACGCAGCCTGCAGCAATGTTGTCTCCTTCCTTCCAGGGAAGCCGGTCAGAAAGTGGTTCCACTACGGTTCTATTTTTTCCCCCAAAGCTCTCAAACAGATAGCATGAAAACAGGCAGTGTGGACTGAACTGCAGGGGACTTTTCTGTGGTCATGGTTTCTCTGTTGTCAGCTTTCAAAATAATAATAAATAAATCGGCCCACTATGTGGCTTGCAAAGCTCATCGCTAGTGCCACATAAAAGCCACAATTTCAGCAAAGAGGAAGCAAAAGTAAAAGAAAGACAAGACAGACAGCACAATAATATTCATTAATTCATGTGAGGTGGTGGTGGCGCGGGGGTACCAGACCAGACGGGCTCTGACTCACTGGACTTCAGGGAACAGCTGTGCACAGCAAACAGGAGAGGGTTCTATTTATACCAGGTCAAAAAAATTCCTTAGATGGAGCTTCAAAGTTATTCTTAACAACATGCGTACACATTGGCTACCTTTGGCTTATTTCAACCTGTGTGTCTGTGTTACGTACTGAGGTCCAGGACATCGTCGGTCTTGATGAGGTCTTCTGGTCGAGTCAGAGGGAGTTGGGTCTCCGGCTCTCCCTGGAGCTGCAGGGACAACGACCGCAGCATGAAGAACACCCGGATGGCCTGCGGGGTAGAAGGCAGAAATTTACAAAATAATTTTTTTAGTTTTAGGGGTCTTCTTTTTGTTTATTTTTGTATTATTATTGTTATCATTATGATTAGCTTTGATTATTTTTTATTCTTATTTTTTTATTCTTATTTTTATAAATTGTTTTTATTTTTCTATTACTTTTTTTTTATTTTTACATTATTTAAGAAAAAGTATGTTTAGGTGTATTGTATATTGCCAATTAAAAAGAAATGCTATTACTTTATTATTATTGCGTATTGTTTTGATGTGAGCTGCTGTAACGCCACAATAAAGTATCTATCCAACACTATCCTAGGCACATTTAATGTGACCTGTGGTCTGTTTTTGAAATGCATTGAAATAGTGTTGAACGATTTACATTAGCGGATAAAAAAAATAAACAAAGGAAGGATTTAGGAAAGATATCAGTTTCAGCTGCACTGGTTTGGACACCGGCAACATTTTGTGAATTAAAGGAAAAAATTAATCAAGTGATCCTGTGTGTGCCCACTCTGCGGGTCTTCTCCACGTCGCCGCATGGCAGCCTTTTGACAAAGTCGATGCCCGTCAGCGGGGTTCCGGTTGGGGGCAGCAGGACGGAGGCGTCCATCATCAGGTACTCCACGTTCAGCGGCTTACTCTGTGTGTGACACACACACACACACACACACACACACACAGTTAAAAGTCTTAACATCTAAAAATTACAGAATTCAGACGCACCGATACAAATATTGGTATGAGGTATGGAGGTTGGCTACTGCGTTCTACTTCAGGAAATCTGGGACGATTCCATGTTCCATTGAATTTTTCTGGACAAAGCGGGAAATCCTTGATGAAGGAAAATAATGAAAGATACCTTGATGGCGAAAATCCCCCCTTTATTAATGACTGAACATTTCATCTTATTTTTGGCTCAGAAGGCAGATTCGGCGCGGGGTTGTGGCAGGCGACGTACCGTCATGCTCCTGTATTCATCTTCGAACATGTCCAGAAAGATCTCCTCGCCCTGCGAGGACGCATAGCACATAATTTTCTTTTAAAGCATAGATCAGGAAGAGAGGGAATATAAAAAAACAATAAAAGGAAAATACGCTTTCAACACTGCGTTCGATCCCTCCGCTCCTCCCGGCACAAGACTCTAGGAGCGGACTCTCTTTTAGGCGTTGTTGCACGTTTTGTTTTGTTGTTTAAGTTGTGATTTAATGACGAGTTACAAATCAGGCAAACATTTGTGGAAAAGCAGCAGTGTCCGACAGCTAGGTTCAGAATTGGCAAACAAATGAGTATTGTTTGAACAACATTTCTTTCCTTTTATTTCAATTTAGTTTTTCATTTTATAAACCATGTAAGTTTTAGCTTTAGCTAAAAAAGTCAAGGAAAACTAAACCTAAGGATTCAAATCATGAAGAGCTCATAAAAACAAACAGAAACTTAACTGAAAAGACAATGATGATTTGGAAAAAGTGGTACTAAAATATGGTTGAATCGGCGATTTAAATGGAGCTAGTGTTACTTCTTGGGAAGAAACCATTAGTCGAGTCGCCATTTTATCCGATAATGAATCAGCTCACCAAATTTAACTGAAAAGGGAGTCTGTACTGTATATATGTGTTTATGAGGAAGCGGCTCGTGTAGAGTGAGTCAAGACCTGTCTGGGAACTCCCTAGTCAAAGCCAAAGTTTAGGTATCAAGAGGTTCTTGGAAAACGTTCCTGTTATAATTAGTAGATAATACTGTTGGGGGGGCGTGCACGAGTACACACACACACCCCCATACACACGGCGGGCATTCTTTCGGTTTGTTGTGGGTCTGAACTTGCTCCTTGTGTTCTTTGTCTCTGTTTTTTTCTGATTCAGCAGCAGAAGCAGCTCAACACTCTTTGAGACACTGAATATCATAACAAAGCGAATTCACTCGAACCACAGAATTATGCAGGGGGGGGCCAAAACAACCGCACCCTTATAAGTTCACAGAACTTGTTAAATCTTGACTTGATTGATTAGTCTGCTGTTGCCATTAGCAGCGCATGCACGCACACCCGCATGCACGCACACACCTTGTAGAATCTCCGCAGCAAATGCAGACTCTCTTCCCGTGCACCCTGGGGGAGAGAAGGGCAGTTGTGGTCAACTCAGACACATCGCTGTACACCGTTGAGTGACAGGCATTACAAAATGAAATTCAATGACTTTCAAGTACTTTGTTTTTTAAAGTAGCAGTGTGTAGAATTTAGCAGCCACTAGCGGTGAGGTTGCAGATTGCAACCAATTGAATTCCCCTCTGTGTAGGAGAATCTACGGTGGCCGTGAAACTCGCGAAAGTCCCTCTGTAGAGCCAGTGTTTGGTTTGTCCGTTCTGGGCTACTGTAGAAACATGGCCGGGCAACATGGCAGCGTCCGTGGAAGGGGCTCCAGCCCCCATGTAGATATAAACAGCTAAATTTAAGGTCACCAAAACACAACGATTCATATTTTCATGGGACTATACACTCGTTAAAACATACTTATGAATATTATATTCCATTTCTGCCAAGTCTGTTCTGCTAGATGCCACTAAATTCTACACACTACACCTTTATAAAAGGGCCATTTTCGTTTTCAAGGAACTTCCTTTGAGATTCTGGTCCAGGTTGACATGACTGCATCACGCAAATCCTTCCGATTTGCCAGGTGCATATTCATGCTGCAAATCTCCCGTTTTATGACATCCCAAAGCTGTTCGATTGGATTCAGATCTGGTGACTGGGAAGGCCACTGAAGAACATTGATAAAGCACATCATGCTGGAAGTAGCCAGCAAGAAGATGGATAAATTGTGGCACATGGTCAGCAACAATATTCAAATAGGCTGTGGCATTCAAGCCACGATTGATTGGTATTAACAGGCCCAAAGTGTGCCAAGAAAAAAATTCCCCACACCATTACACCACCACCAGCCTGGACTGTTGACACAAGGCAGGTTGGGTCCATGGATTCATGCTGTTGGTGCCAAATTCTGACCCTAACATCTGTGTGCCTCAGCCGAAATCTAGATTCATCATGCCAGGCTACATTTTTCCAGTCTTCAACTGTACAGTTTTGGTGAGCCTGTGCTCACTGCAGCCTCAGCTTTCTCTTCTTGGCTGACAGAAATGGAACCCGACGTGGTCTTCGGCTGTTGTAGTCCGTCCGCCCCGAGGTTCGACGTATATTAGTTTAAAAAATATTTTCTTTTCTTTCAATTTACCATATTTCTTGGACCTGACACGTTCTGGCTGTGTTGCTTGCCATGACTGTGTGTGTGTGTGTGTGTGTGTGTGGTATAGTACCTCCAGGCAGGCGAGGTGAACATCCTTGATGATACAGTGGCTTCCAGAAAGAACGGATTGCTTTAGCAGAAGGCAGCTGAGCTCCAGAGTTGCCAGACGCACTTTCCCATCTGTATGCGCACACATACACACAAAAAAATATAGTGCCAGCCAGATGTCAGCAGCTGCTTACGTTTAGAATTACTTAAGCAAGAAAATTCTCACGGGAATTGATTTAAATTTTCCAATTCATGCTACTGTAGATTTGCTTTTTTTGCCTATGCTGCTGCCGTAATCCTTGTGTGAGTAGTTAAAAACATTATCCATGTTTCTCAAAGTGAAAGATTGGATTTACCATTTCAATTTGCGATATTATTTGCAACCCCCACCCAAAGGTAAATTGGGTGGGGGTCTTATATTTTGCTGCTAGAATACTGGCTCCTTAAGACCAAGAATACTTACTAGTGCTTTTGAATTGGCAACGCCTGTCTGTCTGTATGCTAGGATTAGGTGAGTGTTGATACAGGTGCATGTGAGTGTGCTTGGGTCTACATTTTATTGGCAAGAATGTCAATGTAAGACAATACACTGCTATTAGTAAAACTAAATACATAGAGGACCTGAAGGCAACAGTTAAATTTAACAGTGGACTGATTAAAGACGTAAAGTAAGAAAGTGCATAAACTACAACCGTGTTCCCAACTCAGGAGAATTCCAAAATCACCACTGGCATGGGAGTTGGTCAACCCGTGGTTTAAGGGGGTTGAGGAGTGAGCAAAAAAATAGACTCATGAGACCTCCGAAAAGCTTGCGAGGGAGTGCGTTCGCAATCACATTGGAATCACCACCTGGGACAGCTGGTGTGAACGGGTTGATTCAGAGCACACCGGTTAGGTCCTCTGGAGACCACCTGCTGAAGGTTAGTGTCACCGCTCGGGGCGGAATGTTCCAGCTTACAAAGCGAATCGCATAGTCCTGTGATCCAAACCGAAGAGCTGAAGGGTATTGGACACTTGCACTCCTGATCCCGCAACTGAAAGCTCCTTGAATAAGTCTATTATTTTAGAGGGGAAGTAGTGGGTGTATGTGCACGTTACCGGGCTGCGCGGCATGGCTCATGACTCTGATCAGTCGCTCCACCAGCACCAGGCTGTAGGAGCTTCTCTCCTGGTCTGGGACGGGAAGCTGGAGGCGCTCCAGGAGCTCCCTGTTGATACCTGTACACATATAACAGTGAATACAATTCAAGCTAACTTAAGCTTTTGCATTGAGATTTTCCATATAAATACTTAACCATTTCTAACCCAATACCAAACCATAAGAATTTCTAACCTAATCTATACCGAAAACATGTTTGTGAACTATCTCTAACCTTAGATTAACCCATTAAATGTGCTGTAGCCCAGCGGAAATGCAGAAGATTCAGGAAGGCTGATTAACATTGACTCAAATATAAAGTTCATTGTGGTGTGGGGGCGGTGTGATTTAAGCAGCCAAGGTCTTGGTTCTAGTTAATTGGGCCCGGGATCAGGATTGGCTGCGCACCTGTTGCTCAGAGGTGTTGATGAGCAACAGATTAAAATCACCCGTCCCCACACACAGCTTGCCATCTCTGCAATAAACTGGTTTGCTTCAACATCTTGACTGTGTCGCAGATCCCTGTAAAAGCCACTTGGGTGAGGTGTGGCAGGCGGAACTGCTACACTCAAAACTAAACTGTATGAACTGACAGTTGATATAGTTTAGTTTTAACATTCAAAAAGTTGATATTAACAGGGGATTCATTTATAGATAAGTATGAGTTAACAATTTATAGTCAATTTGTACTGGGTGGTTGAGTATTATCATTGGACTATACCATTTAAAATGAGCCGCAGCTTGCGGAACTAGTTCTATCAGACAACTTGATGGCGCCACATGCTTCCACACCCTTATGGGTCGGCCTATTTAAGCAGCCAGGCCCTCCTCCTGTTCTGCCTGCTTTGCTGTGGACCTCCCCTGCATCCACCTGTTGGGCTCCACTCTTCTATCCAATGGGGGGGAATTCAAGCTAACTCAACTTCGAGCTAGCTCACCAGGTACGCCTATGTTTGCTGTACGTCTCGCCAGGAGTGATGAGCAGTAGAGCCCAGATGCCAAACCACTCAAACGATGCAAAATACATAAAGATCATTTTAAAGTAAATCTAAGAGTTGTCTCTCAGAAATACCTTTACTGTGGGAGACGGCGTAGAGCAGGCAGAGGACAAAAAGGGCGTGGTAGTCCTCATTGGTGCAGTCCAGAGCGCTGTACACCATGTCCAGGAACGGCCTGACCGGCAGGAGAAAGAAGAAGAGCGTTTAAGGCAGAGAAAGACAGAGAGTGAGACGTCTTTTTATGCTCTTGTCTTATGTGTCTTGGTGTGTACCTGCTCTTTTGTAAGTGTGTATGCATCTTTCTCTGTGTGTGTGTGTGTGTGTGTGTGTGTACCTGCTCTTCTGTATGTGTGTGCGGGTAGCCGCCGCAGTCTTCTCCTCATCTGTGATGTTCTGTTCCGTCAGCTCCGGCACCTTACATTTCTCCATAACCACCATCTCTATCTCTTCACACACACACACACGCAGGAAAGTACATTGTAAACACTTTCCATTAACCTTTAAATAACAGGCACACCCAAACCCTTACACGTGCACAAGCTTGCACATGGTTACATCTACAGTCACTGGTAATTATGGCTGTACATTCTAGAATGTTTCCCCCTCTCCTCTGTTTTTGATGGTGTGAAATGCCAAGTTCTGTTAAGAGACCAGAGACCTCTGTAAGCAGTTGCTCCCTTTTCACAATGCCCAATTTAATCTTCCTTGTGCTTATACACATGACTGGAACGACTAAAGGTTTTCAGAAGTAAGTGATTGGCTCGTTGGGGAGGGAAGGAATCATTTTAGATGAGTGACTCTCACACTCACACACACACACAAGTGGGAGAGAGAGACAAGCGGAGAGGTGAGATCACATGACCGGTGTGTCACCGTGGCGACCATGGCAGACATGGACATGAGCTCACTGCCGTGGGGGACGTGGTTGGGGGT
>OMKR01104389.1:0-15185 GCA_900302355.1 Cyttopsis rosea | reverse complement strand
CTCTGACCGTACGCTCACACCAGAAGCGACACTCAGCGGCAAAGCGGCCGGAAGTCATTCATTTCCAATGGGAGATGGCGACGCGGCGCGAACCGATGCGATCTCGGGAGACTTGGCGACGGGAGAAAGTTGAATGGATTTCAACTTTATGCAAATTAGCTGCGACGCGAAACAGTGACATTGCATTTCCGCCGGTCCGTCCGCTAAAAAACCCTGAACAAACCCTTGACTTTGGTTCCTACCAAACTTTTATTCCGGTTTCCCCGCGCTTTACGACGTGACTGTTCATTTACAGAGACGTAATTTAAAAGAAAAAAAACGATGCGTGAAGAAGATTTGGGAGGGATCCCTTATTACATGACATGCACTGAAGTAAAAATGTGAAAGTCCAAGTTGGATCTGTTGACGTTCAGTTCTCCTGACCGTCCCTTTACTTCCATAATAGTTCGATTAAAACATTTTCCATGTACAGTGTGACGTCATGTAGCACAAATCACATGGTCAGAACACACGGGAATAATATTATTAATATTATGTTATATTATAATAATATACAGTATATATATATATTATAAATAAATGTAAAAACTAACCGTGTCACTTAAAAATAAATATATTTGCAAACAACATCTAAATGAATGCAGCTCTGTGCACATGAAGCGATGAGTTGAACAGGACACGCCCACAAGCCAGCAATCGCTAGAAGCCATCGCTCTCCGGCGATTGAGCGGCCACTAGCAATAAAATCGCTTCTGTGTGAGCGTACGGTGATGCGTCTGATCGCGCAGCGACTTTATTTTTTTTGGTCGCGTGGGCAAGATGCAGGTGTTTCGTGAGCGGTGGTGTCTGGTGTCAACCCCTCTGATAGTGACGCCACGGATGCACTCGCACGAATGCGGCAACATGAAATTTTAACTCGCAGACTCTCAAAACGACGCAGTCTGGACCCCTGCTGCCGCTTGCTGCGCATTCTGTCGCGGAAACCGTCCCCGTAAAGCACACACGTGACAAATGAAGACTACAACTCCCATGATCCCACGCTAATTCTGACGTCATCAGACTCTTGTTTGTTATTGTTTTGATTGAGCGACCCCATATTGTACCTTTAAATACTTTAGTTTGTAGTGTAAGAATAAGATAAGAATAAGAATTTACATCTTCCTTTGAAAATGAATGATCTTTCCAGTCTGCTTGGACAAAAAAAAAAGTTAATTAGTGCAATAGATACATATACACAAAGAATATCCCGGAAATTGCACATTGTGTAAAAAAGTAGATTGTTTTAACTCTTCCAACATTAGGTTTTTAACGGTGTCAAAGGAAAATGTGGTACAACAATAAAAGCGGACAGTCACATCAGTATAATTTAAATTTTGGCAACCCTGAGTGATATTCAGCATCTTTGTTTAAAAATGAGCTATATGGGGGCTGCTAGCCTGCTACAGCCATGTAGAGCTAGGTTTTGCTTACGAATGTATTGATGCCGGCGACAGTACAACGGAACCAACAGAAAGGGAACTGTCTGCTGTTGAGTCTTCTTCAAGATGGCAGGTCAGGTACACACCGAAGGTCACCTAAAAATGAAAAAAGCCACAGTAAAACGCAAATGGATTGCGAGAAAACACGCACACGCAAACATACTGAGACACGCACGCGACACGTAACCTTGTGGAGCCGTAATTGTTCTGACTCACCTTCCCGGTGCGGCATGCGGAGAGCGCCAGAAGAGGTGCTTTGGTCTTTGTTCCTGTGTTCTGGTCAACACAAATCATTTGGCACCTTTCACACCGACCAGCAATCTTGGGGTTGATATAACACAGGAATTACTTGAACCTTCCTACATTAATTAAAGGACCATACAAGCCCTTTTACCAGTCGGCACACACATTTTACATCACCCTGACCCTTTTCCTGATGATAGGGTCCTGCTGACAACTATGGTAACACATATTTTGTAGAGAGATTTTGTATTTGATTATTTTATTTGAAAATTGCTTTCGCAAATACAAAATATGGCAAAACTAACTGCCTTTGACATAATCTTAAGGTTGTTTTCAGAGACAATGTTAAAAATATAAAAATGAGAGCTACCATCAGGAAAATGGTCAGTAAAAGTGCTTCTTGATTTTATATCGATGTGGTCCTTTAGATAGAATTTTTCAATTATTTTTCATTTCATTTACTTTATTTTGTTGTACAAGTCATTGCTCTTCAACTGCGAATGTTTTCCGTCTTTCATTTCCTTCCCATTTCCTTATTTCAATCAAAATGAGTCAACTCACCAGGAATCGAGTGTTCCCAATAATCAGCTGTGACCAATTATCCTCCTCGAATGGCTCCACACCAGCAATGACTAAATTGGCCCGAAAGCGACTGATGAGATTCTGTGTGTCAAGAAGCTGATGGTCTTCTGAATATTCCTGTCTGTTCCACAGAGTTAAGCACAAAGAGAACGTGGACAGTGCATGATAATTTCCGATCTACAGATCTGCCCGTGGTTGCGATGGTTTAATAATTCTCAGCAATGTTAATGTGCAGGCATCAATGCATCTTGGTGCTTTTAATTAGAGGAAATCATACCTTCAACGTATGATTTCGTAATGTATTATATGTCATACCTGCTTCTTATCTGCTTTTGAATGAGCTCCACACTGGCAAGATTTATCATGAGGAACTGAGCTTCGTTGACCAAGGAGAGGACAGTCGAGGAAGGGCCTGGCAAAGTCAGAGCATATCTCAGCATGATGCTGGAATATATCGCATCCATACTTTTCACTCCAAAAAATTTCCATTGATGAAATTGAAAAGCTGACCTATTACTGCAATCAAGAGGCATAAATAATCACTCTGCCAAGCACATTTTTGCATATACCCTCTGTATTTAACCTATCCAAGCCACAGGCAGCAGTGGGCAGCAATGGTGCAGTAACCGACTCAAGTTCTGCTGTCAGTGCTTGGGTCAAGGGCAATGGCAGAGGTGTGTAGTCTACATCCGTGTATTTTGGAGAGGATGGAAATGCATATAAAGGCCCCCAGTCAGCCACACCGACCCCAGTCCTCTAGCAAACCCAGGACCTTTTTGCTGTGACACAAAACACCGCTGATAGACTTTACCACTTTACCACTACTCACAAGACCAAACAAAAATCAAAGAATGGCTTTTGCATGTATTTAAAGGTACAGTGTGTTGTTACTTAAAGGCATTTTACTGATGTTTAGAGCTGAAGAATCTGAATAACTTCCAAACTACCAAAATGGAAGCACTGCATAACAAATACCCATGGGGAACCTAAGGAAAAAGAGAGTCATGCATCAAGGCTTCAATTGTAAAAACACATACTTGTACTAAGTTTGTTTTTCACGCCTCGGATAAAATCAGGACTTTGTCTTATCAGGCGGCAGGGCTGTCCGAGGATCTTCGAGAGCCACGATGCAACTTCGTCCCCACAGTCGACAGCCTGCACCCTGGGGGAATTGAGCAGGTTTGTAAATAGCTATTCTTAATGGAAATCTATGAGGTTTGATAAGCTGTTGCTAGGACTTCACTGTCTGGCTATTTGTTGCATTATCTATCCCGAGAACCACATTAAATTGCATATTGTTGTTGTTGTCTGTCGAAATAAATTACGATTACTAATGAGGGTCAGCTATTACAAATCTAACATTAAGAAAGTGGCTTTTATCAATTGTAGCAAAGTAATTAAAATGAAAACAATTGTGCAATACATAAGTTGACGGAAGATGACAAGATGTCACGAATGCCCCCCAATGGATTCTGCAGCATTTCAACTTAAATTTCAAATGTGTGAAAACGGCAACCCACCTGTCACCACAAACCTTGCTTTGACACACCGTTTGTGTTGTTTGTAGTTTACTGTTATAGTCCAGGGGAATAGAAAGGCTTTCCATTCCTGCAGGGAGAGAAAACAAGTCTTAAAACCATAATAATTGATAGCACAGAATATTGTCGATTTTTCTTTTCTTGATGTAAAAATGCATTAACGTTGAATAAAAAATATGGAAACACTTTGTGACCAGATGCACGAAGAAGCAGTTTGTTTGAGGAAAGGTGGACTTCTGGGAGAATGAGGCATAAACGTGGCTCCCTCTTCTGATTCAAGCACACACCGTTCCCATTAACCACCATCCAGCTTCTGTCGTGCAGTAAGCCAGAGGCGCCTATCGGCCAGTCGTGGACCTGCGAGAACGACAGCTCAATGTATAGCCAAGACAAGTTTATTTATGCAGCCCTTGATCAGTACAAGCTCACAGGGCTTCACAATCACACATTTCACCTAGAAATCAACGGCATCCCCTTGTCCTAACCCGGGCAGGGAAAAACTCCCAGAAAAATAAGCCAAAAGAAATGGAAGCATGGAAGATAGGCATCCATTGCAGACTGGCTGTCCTGAAAATTTGTTTGCCGAGTGAGCAACATTATGAGCATTATTTAGTATTTATTAAGTATTAGGTTATACTATAAAATATGACATTGTGGGAGTTTGTGTAAAGTATAACAAAATTAAGTAACTTTCCTGTAATTGTCAGTAGATCATAGGTTTCTCACAGTATCATTACATTTCCCAAAACCAGAAAATAGAGACAATATTAAACATCTAAAAATGTGATTTATCATCAGGAAAATGGCCATGGATAAGTTAAAATGACTGTGTTGACTAGTAAAAGGACTATAACTCAATTTGACACTGTATGGTACTTTAATGCCTTAAGAGCATTATAATTACTACTTAAATTTATTGAATTACCTTTTTACCTATTTTTATGGCCATTTCATTGTGTTTTGATTACTTGTATTACTACATAGTCTTTTTCCAACTGAAGTTTTATCATATCTTTCTCATACAAACCTCATATGATCCACATGATTTGATGGGATATATGTAGATGTTTGTCAGGGTGTAGGGCTCCTTATGGGTGCTTGCGTCTAGAGTGTGAACTCTGTCTTCAGATCTGTTCATTAGTGGCTGAACAGGGACGTGTGACTCATCTTCCAACTCAGTTTTGCCATTGGTGTGTTTGTTTGGAAGATCTCCATTTGAGCTTTGAGATACTGCAGCTTTTTTTAGTGTCTCGAATCTAACTTGGTCCATTTTCACTGGTTTCTCTACAAAGCAGTCAGCGACAAAGTTCAGAAAGTTTTGACAGTCTTCAAAGGTTGACATGTAGCCAAAAGACACCCGCACGGACCCCGTCGGTTTGCCATCCACAAGGTCTATGCTGTCTCCGCACACATGGCCGGCCTTGAAGAGCATAGAATATTCATTATATTTTTTCTTTCTTACACACAGAATACTGCATAGTTTCCATTCCTCACCTGTAAATTTCGCTTCACCTCTTGATTGGTGATACCAAGGAAGTGCTGACAGGCCCCAGTGTTGCAGAAGCAGCCTGTGCGCAAATGTACACTATAAAGACTAGCCAGTTTATCCACCTGAGGGAAAATAAATACTTTAGTTGTTACAGCATTACCAGTTCTGCAACTGAATTCAGCATCACACCATGTTGATTTAAGTACTATCGACTGTCTGCACCTGAGAGAAGCCGATCAATTGTCCCTGACAGTCCAACAGGTTGAAGTTAAGGATTGGACCTTGTGTGCTTGGACTCTCAAACTGGCCTTCGGTGTACATCCGTGCCACTGGTTTCCCGTTGCCATGGCAAAGGCTTGACAGCATCATGTACGTGTATCGTGCTAAACCAAAGGTGTGCAGCTGGATGTTGTCCATTCCCCCTGAAGCCAAAAAGGAGATAAACAATGGATAAACTGTTCTTGTACACCTGAAGGTGATTATCCTGACAAAGCAATTGAGTGTTTCAATGTCCTTAGTAAGCTTTCCCCTACGATTACCCGTGATCCTGTGCAAAGCTTCAAAACTGTGGTTAAGGGCGATGATGTCCAGGAAAGAAATTGTGCCATCTTCAAATCTTAAAAAAACAAACAAAACACACAACTTCAACTTTAACATCAAATACAATAGTATTGGTGGCATATGACAGATCTTAATGGCTTATATGATATCTCACCTGTCAGAAATATTGGTTGCTTGCACATAATAATCCTCCCCGGCCAGGTAGGCGGCTGCAGAGCCCCCGCCGAAATACTCCTTTTTTAGCAAGGCTGCCATATCGTTACGGACAAGAAGGGCCCCGAGACCTGTGGGAAAGCCGAACATCTTGTAGAAGGAGATGGGAATAAAATCGGCAGGGCACTCCTGCAGGTCGAGGGGGGAGCAGCTGACATAGGAGGCCGCGTCCAGCAGCACGAACCAGCGGCCTCGATGCTCACATGCGGGGTAGAGGCATCTCGCTCTGATGCCTTTTACATGACTCAGAGGATACTTCCTGCCAGAAAAGTTGCTCTGCGCTGGATAACAGAAGAGGTGTGCTGTCTGGCAACTACTGTCTCCACTAAGAGCCTCATCCTTTCGCCTTTTTTCTATGTCCTGCAGCAGGATCGGTAGGGGAAGTACACCCTGGCAAGAAGTCAGTCCTCGGATGCCCACCACAGAGGTATGGTTGTCGGTGAGATAGCAGAACAGACTCCCGGGCTCAGTTGCAGTGTCGGCCCTCCAGGGAAAGCTCTCAGCTACTAATTTAAGAGCCGCTGTACAGCCAGACGTGAAAATCACAGAGTATTCCTCTGGGGTGGTGTTGAAATGCTGCAATACCCTGTAAGAAAGGGCTTGTTTTACTCTTTGCTCATTTGACCCAGCCAAGTGTGATGAATAAAAGTTACAAGGGTGCTTGACACTGATGAGAGGATGGTGTTTACCTGTATCTAACCTGCTCAACGGTTTCTTGTGTCAATCTACTGCTGGGGTTATAGCTGTGTGGGTTTCCTATGAATTAGAATATTAATTATATTCATAAGTGCCATATTATCAGTGTGGGAAAAGCACTCAGGCACTCAAGTCATTTATCCATATACATAGGATTTCTCCCCAATCAACTCCAGTTCTGAGGCCACAAGGTCAATGAACTTGTCATTTGACTGACACCATGACTGTGTTATAGTGATTGAAGAGGCTATTAACATGACTGTCTTCATTTTCACTCGAGCTCAACAATAGTGTCAAAGGTTAGAACTTTCTAAGACCTTTTTAAGATCTATTTGAACAACATTTAAGACTGTTTTTGACAAATCATATTTCCCTTATTCAATTAAGCATTGCAGGTAGTGACTACCATATAGGGCAGAGGTAAATATTAGGTAGAAATAGATTAGATAGGTTAAACTATTATAACAGCTTCCTTTAGGTCAGATAACAAGGTAAGAGATTAGGAACTGGAATAAATCAAACCAGTAGACTAGAGTCGTTTCAGATAGATAGATAGATAAATAAACAAATACATTTAAAAATGTTCAAATTAGGACCTCATAAATTCAAATCAAATCAAAACTTTTCCCCCCTCCAAGTACTTTTTCCAGACTTTTTTGGGACTTTGGGTCCAGACCCCCTCACGCCACTTCTCTCACCGTACACATTGCTTGAAACGTCCTGGCAGAAAGATCGCACCAGTGACTCTGGATACAGCGTGGCGGCTGCATGGTCCAGGTAGGTTATTCCTGAGTGTGGGGGGTAAAAAGTAAAGTTTGACTCTTTGTATTATATTCCCAATAATATAATATAATATAAAAGTAATATCCCTCTTGTAGCCATTTCTCGCTGTCTACTGTTCATCGCGTGCCTTTCATGCGTGTGAACTCCTGCGTGATCGCGTCGTGGGAGGTTGTGGAATAACCATAGCGGCTCCAAACTTCCTTGAAAGCTTGAAAACTGCAGAGTTCCGAGAAATCCATCGCGTGCCTCGCCCGCGTGTGACCGGCCAAGTCCGCGTTTTGACAAAAAAAAAGAAAGAAAGAAGGGAAATAGAATCGTGTCGGGTGACAGATAAAGTCCAAAGTCCACGAACGCACCACCACCGCTCCACTGCGGTGGGTTCACCGGATCTGCACGAGTTCGCGTCGAAGTGATTCGCTTCGGATTCCACGTTTCAAACTGTCAATCCAGATTCCAAATTCAAGACCGTCGGCGTTGGGCGGATTCAACTACAACTCCCACAATTCCACGCGAAACGAACTGATTAACGTTCCGTTGTTATTCTACGTTTTATTATTATTATTATTATTATTATTATTATTATTATTATTATTATTATTATTCCGCCTCTTTCTCTTAGATCACCATGTTCACATTCATAGACATTGATCCCAATCGTCAAAATCAAAATTTTCGGACCAATCGGACATGCGTCTAGCGCCACCAACAGGTCAAAGTTGCGCTTTGACCACATGGTCCCGTGTCTCGCACCTCGTTCGTCACACAGCCGCGATCGTGGTGTGTGATGACGCGTCTCCTCATGCTCTACGACTTTGCCCCCCTGACGCCGCTGACTTCCGCCTAATCAGATTTTCCGCCATTTAGAATATTCCCAAACACAAACTTTCAACGTCTCCGCCGAGGCCATTTGTCCAATTTCAACCAAACCGGCTTTTATGGATTCTGTGGAGGAGGTTGGAAGTCGGCGCAGCTCCTAAACGCTCCGTCCGATGTGAACCAAACCGGCTTTTTTAGACTCGGCGCACGATTTTACATTTGATACGCTCAGTTTGGTTCACGCAGGTCAGGCCCTTTGACGGTCAGAGGTCATAGAGCGCGCAAGTATTGTTCCATCAAATCACACTTTTCGCATGGCCACGTCCCACAGCCTGTTTGTCCTACGATCATGAAGTTGGTGTCGGATGATCCAGCTTCTCATGGCCTTCAACTTCGCCAAAAAAAACTAAAAACAAACATCCTTTCCACGGGTCAGTTTTTCCGATATCTAGAATTTTCTCAAAATCATATTTTTTCTATCTCCTCCTAGGCCATTTGTCCATTTGTAATCAAACCTGCTCCATTAGATTTGTTGAATCTTCAAATTGATCAAATTTCCCAAATTCCAAACAACAAGGCCACAGACAGAAACGTGTAGACTTCCCGTCTACATGTTTCTGTCTGTGGCCTTGTTGTAGGCGCATCTCCTGAACGCTTGGTCCGATGTGAACCAAACCTGCGCTTTTAGACTCGATTGCACACTACTTTACATTACATACATTCAGTTTGGTTCACGCAGGTCAAGCCCAGGGGTCTGGCCCAGGCGCCATAGAGCGTACAAAAACTGATGGCCACATTCTCAAACATGAGCATCACTTGCACCTTTTGCTCTCTGGTCTATAACTTATTCAGCAATGGATCACTGCTGCCTCATCTTGACACCCGCCAATTGCTGCTTGCAGCTATATTTATTAAAATTGTTATTAGTGGTAGTAGTATATTAATACCAATAATCATAATAATTTCAATGATAATTTCAATTATTATTATTGATTGTTATGTTATACTACTACTATTAATAATGTAATAATAATAATAATAATAATAACAATAACAACAACACCAATAAATAAATAAATAAACAGTTGAGACTTCTGTATTAAAAATAACCACCAAAACATCAAAATATTCATTTATTATTGTAATTAGGCCGATTTGTTCCACAGTGTAATTTTTTTACCATTATTTATACCATTACGGCGTTACACCAAAATCTTTGTCAGACAATTTGGATGGTAAATCGGCACATGATTACTTTGTTCTGGTTTTGTTTTGATTACATATGAGTTCCTGTATTGTTGCTCATTTTGAAATCTACACTCACTTCTACTGTATGAATGCACACACACACACACACACACACACGCGCGCGCGCGCGCAGTCATACTCATACAATTACTACATCTTATTCCTCAGTAACTATAACCACATTAGCTGTGTAAAATAAAATAATGAATATACACAGTCACTCTATGGGACATTGAGTTGAGAGGCGGTTTTGTGGCCCCCTGGTTTAAATGAGGAGAGGTCAGTGCACTTGGTGTTAGAACGGCGGCCATTGGGCTCACAGCGGCCGTCATTGTCTCCGTGCAATGCAGTGAAAAGTAATTAAATATGCCACTTATGCTTCAATGATTCATTTCCCTTCACAATTTTGAAGGCTCAGCTGAATGCATTTTTTTCTGTGCAGAAGGGCTGTATTGTATCCACTATGGCCTCATTACTGGGGCATAATGGATTGGCATGGGGGAGGGGCAGAGGCAGGGGGCAGAGCACCCCGTGAAGACATTGTGCTTAACATAACTGAACACCTCAGACACCACATTGTCATCCCCACTTCTAAATTAGTCAGATGTTGTGTATGTCAATGCTGTCTTTTGCAAAGCAACGGTTTTATACAGAGGGATTTATGTTTTTAAGGGGATCTGGCCTTGTGCAAGCAGGAAGCTCTTTGAGAATCTAATGATCAGCACAGCGGTCATGCAGAGTCGTTAGTCACAGCGCTACATCAGATAACAAAGCTGCTCTCTGTTTTTAGTTCTTCTTTTCTTCTTTTTTTTAAATCAAGAAGTACCTTTGTGTTTATAGCGTATGCCAGAGAGGAGACCTTTGCCCGGTCAGTTGCAGAGTCTGTAATGGTAGGCTACTCATCTGTGCTGGACATTGTCCAGCCAAAGAGCCTCTTCACCCTGCTCGCCCTCAGGCCTCCTCCACTCGCCGTGCTGTCTGCTGAGGAACGCCTCTTTCGTGGCACTGACAGGGAGAATTAGGCAAGGGATGCGGGTTCACTTGCCCTGCGTAGAGGCTTATCTTGGGCTAAGCTGAGGGACTAATAGCAAAGCCAGCCTCACTCCAGCCGGTCTGAGGGCATTGGGAGCCATCTGGCCACTCTGTGCAATAGTTGACAACAAAAGGGGGAAAACATCTAACGCAGACTGTCAAGTAAAGGACACATTGAGTCAGAACATACTGTACTAGGGGTGAAGAAGAGGAAACAAGCATTTCTCAAATAGAAGGTCAGTACTTCTTAATGCTTTTCATTCTACTCACTTTACAGGCCTCTCGGCCACACGCAGGAATTAAAGGATCACACTGCCCATGTTTCCATTGGCAGTAATGCTACAAGACTAGTAATGAGCTTCAGCCAATATGGAGGTAGGATTTCGACTAGTATTTATTTTGAAACTCACAATCAGAGCTGAAGAATGTGTCCCTTTATCATAAAGTGTTTCACAAGAATTGCCTTTTAAAAGTTATGTTGAAAACATGGCTATGTGTTTTTGTGTGGGTGAATATTTGTATCTCTGTATTGTCTGCAATACTGTTTCCTAGCATCCAATTTTATAGTGTTATACTCCTAACACTGTTAATAAGAGATTTTGGTCTGTTTTAAGAATGTTCCAGGTTTAAAAAAAATATCAACTCCAGTGTGCAGACCAGCGTGTGTGGAATACAATCACTTCATTTAGGCCACCGTGGCCGAGAGAATCCAAAATAGTTTTAATCTCTTTTAATGGACAATCCGTGTTTGCTTGAAAATATTGATTTATTTTGAAGAAAAACATGAATATAATCGAATCCTAAATTACCTAGTTTGTAAATTCAGACATCTTAGAAAATGTATGGAAAACAATTCTGATGTTATCTTTTTGCTTTCCCAGGGGATTTGTATAGTAATTTAGGATTCAATTATATTCATGTTCTTCTCAAAAAAAGATGTATATTTTATATTTTCAAGCATAATGCCTCAAGTCCCATCAATTATACCCCTGTCCAAAGTAAACCACAGCAAATGCTTTTTGTTGTTGTTTTTCAGATAAGGATTAATGGCCTATTTATTATCCGCTGTGTATCTGTGGCCGTCAATGTATTAAAGAGTTGGGTTTCATCATCCATGTATCGCGTCCCCTTTGTGGGTGACGTTTTTGTGCTACTGTTTTGTTCCAGAGTCTTGAGTGAACGCTGACGTGCCAGAGGTGACATAAATGGGTCAAAGGGGTCTTAGCATTATCTAAACAAATCCGGGTCTATAGGATTAGACTGTGATGTTGCCGTTTATTGGATGCATTTACTCTAACTTTGTACGGACACATAGAAAAAGGAATAGATCTAAGTTAACCGCAATGCTGTCTGTACCCATCACACTGCCAGTGGTATTGCGCTAACGGAGCAATCTACTGGGCCATTATCTGGCTGTAAACTTAAAGGAAAACGCCGGTATTTTTTTACCTATGGCCTATTTTTCCATCATGGGTTGTCAAGCCGAATGATTGGCATCAGAATATTTTATATTGATCCAGTATTGAGAGAACAGCTTCAGCCGGCTGTCGTGCACCGAGCTGCACTATGCGGTACAATGGGGCAAACGCTGTCGGCAAAGGACATGGTCGCGATTGCCCCATTTACGCATTAATGCTCCACTGAAGCTATTCCATCTCAATACTGGGTCAATTTAAACGATTCAAATTCCCCCCCTTTGCCCCTTTTAACTGTCATGTGCCATATGTTTTATCAGTTTGATACTTATGTGCTTAAGATAAAGGCATTCTCCATATATTTCGTATTGGTAACTTGATCCAACATAATCATGTTTGCCGTGCTTGAGACACAGTTATGCTCATTTTTTGGTCTTTTTTTAGGTCTGGAATGGCGGCAGACAGTTCTTTATTCATTGTTTTGTGTAAGTATTCGGAGGGGTTAAAGGCCACTGATTGTATATACTGTAAAAGCTAACAGCAGCATTGTGTTTGAATCAGGATTAACGAGTAGCACCATAGTCGTTCATCCATAAAGAGTAGAGTTCCCTCTTCTTGCTGTGGTTTGGGGAAATTTGAATAATGCACTTTTATTAGCGTACATATTTGGGCTGGTTTCAAGTGTTTCCACTCACAAAGAAGATGAGATTGACCCACAATAACAGACAATACAGGACTGTTGTTAAAGATTATGATAAATTATTTCATTAACCATAATGTAAAAATGTATGCCCTTGCTGCAGTAATGTAATAGGCAATGCAACCTCTGACCTTGAATGAGCGCACTACTGTTTTGATACCAGCTACCCTCAATACTGAGGCAGAGGCAACCATCATTACTCTGCAATTATAATGAATTGTTAATATGAACAGTGGGACATTTGTTCGGTACTGGTGTTTTATCGAGCCGCTGCGTTTATAGCCGGTCACACATTCATCACTTTATCCTCATCCCTGCAGAAAACAAGCGGCTTCCTTTGTGTCTTTATATGTCACAGGGAGTCACGCAGTATTCGTTCAGCCATGTGAAGATCCCAGCTTGGCTCGTCTTTAGACAAAAGTCACAGCTAAAACCACTGACAAATACCGATAATCATCAGAGAGCGTCGCTGTTGAAAATACCTCACCTCGAGAAGTCAATACAAACCTTGTGAAATGCGCTCGAGATATGCAAGAAAGTGCATTTTCAATATTAATATTACATAGCCTCAAGTATTCTGGTGATTGATTTAAAGGTACTCTGGAGTAACCGTCTATTTTTTTCTTTTTCTTTTTCTCTCTCTCTTTATTTTTTACAGGGTGATAGCTTCAAAACGTGAGAAATACTGAAAATGTCGGACAGGGAGGAAATGGCTTCAGATGGCGGCCTCAACGTTACTCTGACACTAAGGCTCCTAATGCACGGAAAGGTAACAACAGAACAGGGGTCACGTGTTATTTTCAAACGCTTTGAACTCATCGTCAATGCCTGGTGTTCATTGGAGAGCATGGAACGGAGAGTGTAAAGAAGTATGTTAGCATTTTAAGTTATAGTCACTTAACTAATCTCAGTTAACTACAGTAAGATTTGGCAACTGTGTATTTATAGTGTACAGTATTATAGGAAAGCTTGTTTGGAAAAAAGCCCTGTTACAATATAATCAGTTTATTTTATAACATCTGTGTCCACAGGAAGTGGGGAGTATAATTGGGAAGGTACGTTTTCTTTTTTTTTGTTCTTAAAAAAAATAAATCAATTACCATGTATTTATTCCTGATTTCTTTATGACTTACTTAGTTACTGCATTTGTCAAAATAATATATTACTTCTCTTTGTTTTGCATCGTTCTAGAAAGGGGAAACAGTAAAGAAGATGAGAGAGGAGGTGAGTTCAAATCAGACAAAAATAAACACAAGCAAAAAACAAACAATGAAACAAAAAAAAAATAGCAAAAGCTGTAACTTTGAATTTTTGTTCCCAGAGCGGGGCGCGCATCAACATATCAGAAGGCTCCTCTCCGGAGAGAATTGTCACCATCACGGGGCCCACAGAGGGCATCTTCAGGGCTTTCTCTATGATCGCAGAAAGGTTTGAGGAGGTTTGTGTCAGAATGGGAGCTCCGTTGCTAAATGAATTGTTCATATCCTGACATATCCTGACATATATACATGTCATATACTGACATGATACAGTATATACAGTAAACTACAAGGCATCCACGCCATATCTCAGCGCTGCCGAAGTAGCTCGTTGTCGAATTTCAGAAAGACTGGTCAACTAAACTGAAGTTCCCATAGTCTGAAAAACCCTGTATTTTTGAACTCTCCCCCAGGATATTACCGCAGCAATGACAAACAGCAATGTGACAAGCAAGCCGCCTGTGACACTTCGTCTGGTGTTTCCAGGGAGCCAGTGCGGCTCACTGATCGGCAAAGGAGGCTCCAAGATCAAAGAGATCAGAGAGGTAGGGATCCTCTCTCTCTTTATTAGTTCCGGAGTCCTCTGTACCATCTGAGAAGTTGTTTTTTTTCGCCCCTCATTCCCCAAATAGGAACCTCACAACAGAGGATCCTTTTCCCACTTTTCAAACATTCTAATCAAATTCCCTTGTTTTCTGCTCAATGGTTGGGGCTTTCAGCTTATCCATATTGTAGCTCTCATCATTTATGCCTGTGAAGATAGGGGCAGACTCAATCTTCACATTCAATGGGCAATATTTTTGCATGGTTCTCTTGTGGAGATGCTGCTACTTGTCAGGCAGCAGCTGCCTCCATGACTACATTTGCTGGAAGCAATCAAAGGGCGTGTGGCGGGAAAAAAAAACGGCGTGTTTCAATTTAGCAGTTTTTCGAGCAGCTTTTTACACATGGGCCATGTTTATTTGTTCTCTGACGGTTTTAAGACTACTGGCGCCCAGGTGCAAGTGGCAGGAGACATGCTGCCAGACTCCACAGAGAGAGCCGTCACAATTTCAGGAACTCCACAGGCCATCACTCAATGTGTGAGACACATCTGCTCTGTCATGCTGGAGGTAAGAGCTGTCACAAATAT
>OMKR01104388.1:0-13691 GCA_900302355.1 Cyttopsis rosea | reverse complement strand
CATTTCAACCAATCTGAATGCGAAACACGGCTCGTGGGCCGAGGTTTTCCATTTGCAGACTTTTCACATATCTACTGTGGATATGTGGACTGAAAAACATCGATTTTACTATCACAGTGCGAGTAGGGCTTGGTCATAACTGAGTATAAAGTATAAGTAAATATACTTAATACTGAAGAATATAAGTACAAAGGTAAGTTCTGTATATTTGTTCTGAAGGTAAGAATTAGGTTTAGCGGAAGGGTTTCATGGTTTTACAACATCAGAACTTCACTAATTTTGACAAAAGTAAATTTAAGAAATATAAATATAGATAGGGATAAAGACTATTTAATGACTTTTAAGGCCTAATATTTGTGAAACTGAATTTAAGACATTGTAATATTTAAGATTACACATACTATGGGCCGCTGAACTCTAGACAATGTCATCAGAATGTTCAAATTCCTCAAAGCTCTATAACCACTTTATCATGTTGCTCTCACGACACAATCTCGATTCTTGACATATTTAGGAGCTAGTGTCAATACTTATTATACCGTCTGAATCAAGTGACTGGTGCTCAGACGCTGTGAGTCAGGGCACTTCATTGGGAAACACTGGGCTTGGTCTGGTGTTACCAAACCTACCGTCACCGCCGTTAATGGCACTGCATACCGACAGAGGCGTCATACGTGATATCACAGTGTTACACAACAATACTGTGTGTCTACGTGCATGTGTGCATGTGAGACAAGGATGAGTGTGTGATTTAAGGGACTTAATGTCTTAATGTGAGAGAGAGAGAACGAGTGAGACAGATTAAAAATTTTATGTTAGGATATCTTTATCTGTATGGACGTATACAGTAAATATATCGGGGTTTTTTAACAGCAATGTTTAGATTTTTTGCTATTTTTATTTTAGTTTATATTCATTTACTGTATATATACACAGTATATATTTTTGTTTATATAGCATATAATTATAGCAATAAAAGACAGACAGAAACAGAGAGATAAGAGAGAGAATAGGTCTGAGATATTATGTAAAAGAGGAGCTGCAGCCAAAAAGCTGCAATGTGGTTAACATCTGCAAACAGTCAGTTAAACCACTTGTCTAACAGGTTGTTTAGGAGACGTGACCAGCACACCTAGAGCACAATACTGCTTCTCAACACCAGTGCAATACTCAGAGTTTAGTCTATTTTAATGTATTTGCAGGTTGTGCCTGACACATGGAACTCACTGAAAATGAGGAAAGATAACATAACACCCAATGAAGTTTGTAAAATTACTGGAACTATTTATTGCAATAAATGTAAAGACTCATAAATTTGAAATGTTGCATTGTGTATAATGGAGAAGAGAACAGAACCAACCTTAGTGAGTATCACAATAAAGAGAGACATCAGAGGTGATAATTAGGAAGGTAAACTATCAGCGGGAAAATAGTCTGAATTCTACAATTACGAAGTACAATTAAGGCACTATAATTATTACATGATGTTATATTATATTATATTATGTATTATAATAAATATCACCCCATCATGTGAGCTGGGCAAATCTCTACTGCATAAAAATAGATAAGCTTATCATTCAATCTAACAGCAACAAAGCAAGCACAGAGCAAATTTAGAGTCTGGGTAGGAGGGTGAGAAGTCGTACTCTGGCTCCATCTACTGGCTGGACAGAGAACTGCAGAACCTTTATTCTACTGTTGGACACTGGGAGCTGCCCAGTACAACCATAGTATTGTGTTGTCGCACACTGAGAGCTTCCAAATACAACCTTAAACTCTCTTATTATTATTGAAGACGAATTTACTGATTGGAAAAAAACAGTCTTGAAGAAAATGAAAATGTATATGCAAGAAACCTTACCGGCATTATCTGCATCAGGTCCTCCAGTGTGGCGGTTGCCATGCCGACAGGGGTGTTCTGGTCACAAGGTACAGTGGGCGGAGTCAGGAGCTTCCTGTATCATTATTAAATATATACGTTAAATATCGATTAAAATACAGTGACACACTGAGAGACACTTAAGCAGTTTGAGACACATACACACTAATAGTTTTTTTTACCTGTAACAGTAGAGAGGGAAGTGGATATCCAGAGCAATGCTGTTGTAGACGGCCAGACCCATCAGCTGGTCAACAAACTCAGTTAAGGAATGAGATTAACACATAGCTACAGGTAAACCACTTTTAAATCACAGGAACACAGCCCAAAATCTGTGAGAACCTAAAAAAATTGTACAAATAAAAGTTCAAGGAACTTCTGTAAACAAGTTAAAAAGCCTTTATTGAGATGGCGCACTTGTTCAAATGATCTTTTCCCTTTTATAAGCTGAAATAATAACTGATAGAAATGGAAAATGGACTGCATCTTATATGGTGCTTTTCTAATCTTGCGACCTGGAATCAGGCGACTTCACAGGTGGAATAGTAACAGGCAGCAGCTGCAGTTGCCAGGTCTGGCCACCAGGTTAAATGGAAGGATCAAGCACCGTGTCTAGCAGAGCCGTCTTTTGTTACCAGACCTTCCTACACAAGAAAAAGAGCCGAAAACAGTTTCTTGGGCCCTGGGTTTACGGTTGGATTATACATATACAGAACATAATAATATTTAGTTATAGTAATTCAACACCTTGATTAATTATAATAAAAGAATGATAATAATTCAAATCATCCACTCTCAATTTCAGGTGGTGGTTGATGGCTTGTTAAAAGACATGGATACTGACTGGACCACACCACTACTGTGCCTGAATAGGAAGTTTCAAATCCACCCTTTGTTCCAGGTCAAAAATCCGAACGCAACAAAAAAAACAAAACGAGGACATCCCAACGAGAGCATGTTCGTCCAATCAGATGCAGCCAAAAGGTGGGCGTGGCCTCAAATAGTTGTTGGTTGACAGTGACTTTATCCTGTGTGACTGAAGCTCCCGGTTTGAACACTGACTGACCTAATGATACGTTTGTTTGACACAGCTTGTTATATACACTTTACCTAATAGTGTGTGTGTGTGTGTGTGTGTGTGTGTGTGTGATGTCAGCCATTGCCCTGATGCATTAAACACATAGGCAAGGGGACTTTTATTCCACAAAACTGGAATATCACGCACACGCGCACACACATACACACACACACACACACACACACACATGCACACACACTGAAATCAAAGTGAGTGTAAGACAGTCTGGGAGGCCCTCTGTTATAAATCTTCACTTTATGGGACAAGCATGACTTCAGCATTCTTTCTCTCCGTTACTTAATCTCTGTCTGCCCTTTTCTTCCTTTCTTTCTCCCGCTGTCTCTCTCTTACTCAACCTTTCTCACGTTTTACCCACTTTATCTGTCTTTCTTTCTCCATCTCCATGTCTCTCTCTTTTCTTCACAATATCGAGAATGCCAAGTCTATGTGATCCATATAGAGATAATTAACATAAAAATAATGAATGAATGAATAATAAATGAATTTACAAAAAGACCAGATACAAATCCAAACAACAAATAAATAAAATCAAAATACAATAACTACAGAATTGTTTCCTTTAACCCTTTTCCTGATATTCACGCTCAAATCTCTCTCTCTCCATCCTCCATGTATTACAGAGTGAGTAACAATATATTTCCATTTATAGCAAAGTTGTACTTCAATGGAAATTATCTTCTAATATAATAATGAGTTATTATTTGTTGTCTTTTTTTTCAAAATTTTCAAAATAATTTTTGTTTGTTAAAAAAACTGTTTTGTGTACTTTATGCCCTAATTATGTATGTATTTATTTTTTCTCTCTCTCTCTCTCTCTCTCTCTCTCTCTCTCTCTCTCTCTCTCTCTCTCTCAGTGATTTGTGCTGCCAGTTACATAAATCACGTATGCAGTAGGCAAACACAGCTGAACTGCTTCTTCTATTGTTACGTAATCAACAGCCATGACACTTTACCTGAACAGTCAGCTCAGGAAGAAGCAGGTATTACTCTGGGAGCTGCCCAGTACCTCCACAGTCTTCTACTGTTGAGATACTGGATGTTTCCCACATACAATCATAGTTTTGACAGACAAACTGTTAGATTTGTTTTTTAAATAATTGTATTAATTTGGCGTCGTTTGAGATTGGTGTCAGGGCTCTACTGCTCATCACTCCCAGCACGGTGTACAGAAATCATAGGAATGCTTAATGAGCTAGAAATAAAGCAATATAGGAGCAGGGGAGGTGGGGGGAGTGCAGTAGTGCAGCAAGCAAGCAGGCAACAAAGCAGGAAATGAAGCAGGTAGGCCAAGAGGGATTGGCTGCTTAAATAGGCCGGCCCATAAGGATGTGGAAGGGTGTGGCGTTGTCGAGTTCTCTGACATTACTAGCTATGCCTCATTTGTCTACTGTTGGACACTGGGACCTGCCCAGTACAACTACAGTCTTCTACTACTGGGGATTTCACCCAATACAACCTAGGCTTCTACTGTTGGACACTGGGTGCTTCCCAGAACAGCCACTGCTTCCTAGTTTGCATGCTGGGTGCTTCCCAGTATAACCACTGTCTGCTAATTTGGATACTGGGTTCTTCCCAGTACAACCACTGTGTGCTACTGTTGAGGACTTGGTTCCCCCCTTCTCTCCCCTTCCTCCTCTCCTTGATTGGTCCACTCCTCTCCATTCTTCATGAAGCACTCCACTACAACAATATTTGACTTTTCAAACCAAATCCAGGAGCTTTAAATTGATTTTCCCAGACCGCAGGTCGTCAGCGAGCGTCGGCGGGCCGTGGATGTTGTAAACTCGTGGCATAAATAAACATAAATACACTCTGCAGGTCCAAACACACTGCGGCCTATTTAGAGCCGCGAGCCACAGACAACAAAAGCTATCATTTTCACATGCGGGAAACACACAGACATGCTGCTGTATGGCAGCAGAGACAGAGAGAGAGAGAGAGAGAGAGAGAGAGAGAGACGTAATAAGTATCAAACTGAAAGAAAGACAGCTTAAAACCTCTGAAATATACATGTTTCATAACTCAATCACTGGATTACTAACTATATAACTACAACTAAAAATATAACTATATATATATATATAATAACTATTGGAACTGTTTTTCTATGTGTGTGTGTGCAGAAAGTTCTCATTGTTTATGGCTAGACAAATGCTGTCTAAATACTATGGCATGAGCCGTACCTCTCTCTCTGTGAATGTGTTGTATGTGTGTGTGTGTGTGACTATTCTAAAAATATCTTAGATGCCTCCTAACTCATGCCTCCTATCTCTTAGATTCAACATCCTGCTTCCTACCTCCTAGCTCCTACATCTTGCCTCCTACCCCCTAGCTCCCTCCTGCAACATCCTCTACCCGCACACATGCACACACACGCATGTACATAGGCAGGTGTGCATTGACAAGCATAGTTGCATGCATATAAATAAACAAAGACATGCACGCAATCAAACATGTGTGTAGACACACACACAGTCTTAGATCAGTCTCCCAAATCACCATCATAGTTTCTCTGGTTCACAGAAGGTTTACACACTGGAGGTAAAACTCCACTTTTCCACCTCTCTCCATCTGTCTCTTTGTCTCTCTGCCTGTTTCTGTCTCTCAGGCTTTCTGTCTCCACACACACCAACAGGAGAGGGAGAGAGACCAAGCGTGAAGAAACTTGAAGAGAGAGAGAGAGCGATAGAGGCAGATCTGTTATCTGTGTATAACTATGGAGTGTACGTTTCCGAACTTCAATCGGCATGGGTAATGACATGAAACACACACACACTCACACACACACACACACACACACACACGCACACACACACACACACACAAGGTTGTTAATGATTCCTGAGGCTGAGTTGGAGCAGAACAGAGAACTTTGACTCTGTCGCCATGGAAATAAAACGTGCAATACGTTTGGTTTGAAAGGGACCTTTGTCCCTTTAAAATCAAAATGTAAAAGGTCAGTGTGACAACTCTCTTGTGGTTGCAGGGTAAGAGATGGACCAGGAGGCAGGTGTAACAGAAAACCAGACTGTGCTGGGCGTTTATTCAACATAAATAAATGTTTCATCTTTTCAGACGACGTCACAAACTTTGCAAGGGGAGCCCAGCCTTGCTGTCAGGAGAGAGAGGGAGAGGTGAAAACACATCAGCTTTTAACCATTCTGCTAATTACCTCAATCTACTGCAGCTGCGTCCCCTTCTGGTTGCCAGTGCTGGCTCTCCCCACCTGTAGATGGCGCCAAAACCACTCCCCACTACCATACCCCCACCCTCACCGACTTAGGCCGGGAACCGCCCAGCCGACAACTAACCCACCAACTAACCTCCCTCCCCAAAGCGAGAGCGGAAGTTAGCCACCACCATCTTAGCCCCCGGCCTATGGATCACTTTGAACTTAAAAGACTGTAAAGCCAGATATCACTGTGTGATCCAAGTGTTGGCATCTTTCATGCATTGAAGCCATTTGAACGGGCGTCCCAGGAGATAGTACCGGAGAGCATTGATCGCCCACTTGACCGGCAGGTACTCGTTCTCCATGGTGCTATACTTGGTCTCGCACTGGGAGAGCTTCCTGCTTATGTACAGCACCGTGTGCTCAGCGCCCTCCACCTCCTGGGTCAAAATGCCACCCAACCCTTCACTCAAGGCGTCCGTCTGCAGGACAAAAGGGAGAGCAAAGTTAGGTAGATGGAGCACTGGCTCCCCACAGTGTGCCTGTTTAACCCTCTCAAACACCAACTGGCATGGCAGCGTTCAGTGGGCCGGATCTGAGGTAGCCTTCTGGGTGAGGTCTGTTAGGGGACCGGTGAAAAGTTAGAAATAAAGTAAAAGCAGCCTGTAATAGCCTGCCATCCACAAATATCTCCTCACCTGTTTTTTCTGTCTTGGGCCTTGGGCAGGCTGCAATTACCGCTGCATTGTCTATCTGAGGACGCACCTATCTGCCACACAAGTAGTACCCCAGATACCTCCCCACTACACCACACTTCTTTGGGTTGGCCGTCATCCCGGCCCGCCTCAAGGACTCCAGGACAGCCCCCACCTGCCGCATTTGCTGCTCCCAGGTATGACTGTGGATGATAAAATCATCCAGGTACGCAGCAGCATATTCCGCATGTGGGCGCAGCATATTCCGCATGCCGGCGCAGCATATTCCGCATGCGGGCGCAGCACCCAGTCAATGAGGTGCTGGAAAGTGGCTGGGGCCCCAAACGGAAGTCTGAGAAATTGGTACAAATCGCCCGGAGTGGAGAAGGCAGTTTTTTCCTTAGACTCTGGAGACAAGGAAATTAGTAGCCCTTGGTTAAATCCAGTGTCGTGAAAAACCGGGCCATGCCACGCCGATCCAGGGGCATTGGATAGGCATCAAACTTTGACACATCATTCACCCTGCAATAGTCCACACAGAACTGATACCAGCACAATGGGGTTACACCAGTCACTGTTCTCTGACTCCTCCTCCTGACTCCTCCCACCATCAATCACTCCCATGTCTAACATGGCCTTGATCTCTGCCTGCACCACCTTTCTTTTGTGCTCAGGCAATAGCACCATAATCGTACCGTTATCCCTGGGGATGTTTCGATGAGGGTGGTGCACCCATGGCATGGGGGAGAAATCATTGGCAAACCACCGTTGCAAGTCAGCAACCCACTCCGCTCCCAACTCATCTCTCTCCATTACAGTTGTTGCCAGAGAGACAGGGGCTGACTCCCTCCATGCTTTTAGGAGGTTGAGTTGATAAATTTGTGTAGGCCCCATCGTCTGAGCGTACAACCTCATAATCAACATCCCACACTCGTCATGTGACCACAAAGGGCCCTTGCCACTTGGCAAGAAATTTGGAGCTAGACGTGGGAAGTAACACAAGGAGCTTATCTCCCGGTGAGAATTGTCTCAGCTGAGCCCCTCTGTCATACAGGCACCGTTGCAGTTCCTGCACCTGGAGCAAATTCTCCTGTGACAACTGCCCAAGCGTGTGGAGTGTTGCTCTCAGGTCCAGGACATACTGAACCTCATTTTTACTTGTGCTTGGACCTCCCTCTCAGCTTTCCTTGGACTTTCTACCAAAAATAAGCTCAAGGGAGAAAATCCCGTGGAGGCCTGGGGAATCTCCCGCATTGCAAATAACAGACGGTCCAACCACATTTCCCAATTTCGGATATCCTGAACAAACTTACGAACCAAGTTCTTCAAAGTTTTATTTTAAGACCATCTGTCTGGGGATGGTACACGCTGGTGCGAATAGAGCGAACACCCAACAATTCGTACAGTTCCCTGAGTGTGCGTGACATAAATTAAGTGCCTTGATCAGTCAGAATATCTCTCGGGATTCAGACTCAGGAGATAACATGAAACAGAGCCTGTGCAACACTCTTTGCAGAGATTCTACACAGGGGAACTGCCTCGGGATACTGTGCGGCATGGGCTGGTTTGGGGAAATTAATAGGGGAATAAAACTGTGCGTGTGTGGGGGTGCTCCCTGGGTGGCTCCTCCTTGGACCCGGCGTGGGCCTGGACACGGGTGGCGGCTGGGGTTCGTCTTCCTGCTGGCACTGGGGAGGGAGGGAGACGTGGTTTTCCGCCAGAGTATCGGCAGCCTCCAGGCTGGTCGGCCGGTGGCACTGGACCCAGTCCACTGTGTTGCGAGGGTGGATGGGGACTAGCTGCTCCACCACAACCCGCTTCACCATCTCCCCAGCTGAAGGGGACTCGGGCTGGAGCCAATGCCGTCCGACATCCAGCAGCTGCTGCATGAAGGCAAAGGGGTGGCCAGCGGCCTCACAGGTGAGCCCCCTGAACCAGCATCGATGATCCTCCTGGATGTGTCCAGGATGGCCCGCCTGATATTGTTGTACTCCGTACGTGAGGCTGCTGGCAAGCTTTGCGCCACTGCCTGTGGGCCCCCTGTCAGGAGGGGAAGCAGGTGTATTGTCCACTCACCCTTTGGCCAGCCACACTGTGACCTTAAAGGTGGTGAGGTATGTCTCCGGGTCATTAGCCTTCGTCATCTGGGGCAACTCGATAGGTTTCAGGCGGTCAGGGCTTCACAGCAGCCCTCGCAGGAGATCCTGATCCTCCTGGCATTGGCCGATCAGCTCTGCCAGGGCCTGCGTCTGCTGCTGTATTGCCAGCAGCTATTGGTAGTTGGGTGTGGCCTGGCCCTCCTGGATCTCCACCAGGCAGCAAAGGGTTTGGCACAGTGGCGATTCACCTGGTCCTCCTGCTTGTCTGTCCATCATATCCTGCCGACTATGCCACTGTGACTACCCCAACTCTCTCATTGTTGCAGGGTAAGATATGGACCAGGAGACAGGTGTAACAGAAAACCAGACTGTGCTGGGCGTTTATTCAACATAAACTAAGGTTTTGTCTTTTCAGACGACGTTACAAGCATTGCAAGGGGAGCCCAGCCTTGCTGTCAGGAGAGAGAGGGAGAGGTGAAAACACATCAGCTTTTAACCATTCTGCTAATTACCTCAATCTTCTGCAAATGCATACCCTTCTGATTGCCGGTGCTGGCTCACCCCACCTGCAGATGCTGCCAAAACCATCCCCCACTACCACAGTCAGGTAGTTCAGATATCCATCAAATTTCTATTTTGATGACATATGACATGGATGTTAAGTATAACCGACACAAAGTGGGTCCAATTTCTGGACATTTTTACAATATAATGCTCTTTGTGGGTTTACTTTCATTTCTTATGCTACAAATTAATTCAAGTTGTTGGAATTTTTAACTTTTCAATCAAGCGATCAATTAATTTGTGTCCTCAATCAGCAGCCTCCTGCAGGCGAGCTGGTAGTTGAATGGTTCTGTTGGCAGGTTATTTTCTATGACAAATCCTCATAAAATCCTCATCGTTTGCAGGTTAAAGCAAAGTTCAATGGCAGGGTTACACCAAAAGTCTTCCACAAGACTTCAAAAATCCTAGCAACGGACAGCATTGCACATTTATGCTTTTATTACCATCCCAGAAGTGCCCACACTAGGATTTATCAAAAATGGATGATTCTAGAGAACACATCATGGGATTCTGGCACAAACCATAGGAGCCAAGACTTATAATAATATCAAACCAACCTGATATTCTCATAAGAGTCCCAGACCAAGAGTTTCTGACCATCTCAAATGAAACGATGGGAGCCAGTGATGGGAGCATGTTCTTGTTGACCCTTAAAGGTGCAGTGTGTAGAATTAGTGGCATTTTGGGGTTTTCGCGAGATTCACGGCCACCGTCGATTCTGCTATACGGAGGGGACCACGGCATGCCGCCATCTTGCACCACCACAGACACGGAAGGGAATTCAGTTGGTTGCAATCCTCAATGCTAGTGGCTGCTAAAGTCTACACACTGCACCTTTAAGACAAGATATTTCCTTATGATTTTCTTAAGAACTGGAAACTGGGACTGGGTCTTTAATTCTATATGTATATATACAGTATATCACAATATGGTGTGAAATTCAGACCTTAGAGCTATGCCTGCTTAAACTAAGCATCAAATAAAACAATCTGAAGAAACCTTCGACATTTAAAGAGCAACCATCAAGAAAGAGCAACATTTTTAATGAATTTACAATCTTGGGCTTATGGAGAGGATGGTTTGCTTTTTACAGGCAGCAAGAGAAAAAATTCAGTAAAAATGTAGGTGTTTTAAGTTAGAAGAAAAATGCTTTATTTTTTTACATCTCGTCCGCTGACGTCAGGCAGGGTAAACATAGTCTCACTGACTGCCACAGCACAGTAGCAGGGTAGTAGACAGTCGGCAGGTCAGTTACACAGCTATTTAGAATAGTAACAGGATTTATTACTTAGAAGTAAAGAGTAAAGAGAAAATCCAGTTTTTACAATAGAAAGTCCCATACCAACGGAGTAAAGTTAAAGAGAACAATGGAGAGATGTGCGTGACACAGCACGGAGTGCACAGGTTTTGTTTCATTCAAGTAGGAAACAAAATCAGTGCCGCGGACCGGTTTTCCATGACAGTATTGTTGCAGACCTGAGGGTACCTAACACGCACACTACCCATACACTGGGCACTGTGCTTGTTTCCCTGCATCTAGTTGGTCCCATTGCAGCTCCATAGGACTGCGCCCAGTGGGATGGAGAGGAACCGTCTCTCAGTTATGTTTATGTTTTTCATTTCATACAAGTAGGGAACTAACGGAAATTTATATTAGATCTAAAATAAAAACACACTTCTTTTCTAAAAGGCCGCTCCGTCTCCTCTCTTTTACTTCTACTTGCCATTCACTGTAGCGCTAGCTCTGTCCTGTCTCACCCACGTGACATCATTTTCAAGTTTGTGGGCAATGTCAGGTTTCTAGGTGGCCATGGCTAATTGCATTACAAAAAATTGTCCAACTGTAATTCAAAGTTTAAAGTATTTTTTTACTAATTGCTACATAATTTTTTAATTTCTTAATTTTTGATCATTAAAGTTGCTCTTTAATGATCAAAAATAATAATGATCCTTTTGCACCTTATGTACCACAGACTGCCAGCCTGTCCTCCAGTCTGGGCTGGTCCAGTGCGCAGCAGCAGCAGTGGTTTGTGTGTGTTTTCTTTATTAAACTGTCTGTGGTCTGAGATGGTAAATTCGCTGTGTACCGTGTGATTTAGGGCTCCGTGCGGTTCCTTGGGCAGTAAACCAGTAAACGAAGATACTATTGTTACAGCAGACCTCTCTAGCCGGGCCTCAGGCCGAGCCGGGACTCGGTGGCACCAGGCTGGATGGCGCTGCCCCCTCCGACGCAGTCACACGTCCATTGCCACGAAAGAAAACCTCCCATCATCTGGACATGCTGACTGGCCCAGTCTGACAGATTAAACCCCCACTGGACTTCAACCACAAGGAGCTGGAACCTGAGTGGATATGCACAGGCACAGACACACAGGCGCACACACAACAAAGTTTGACATAACTTTACATACAGTCATGGCAGCCAGCGACAGAGAGAGACAGAGAGAGTGGCCCAACTCAAACAGAGAGTCCAGCTACTCGACAGTGTCTTTCTATTTATATGGGAATCTCTATTTATAGAAGCATTTACAGTTTAGTGGTGACCACACAGCCACTGCAATGGCCCACAACTCAACAATAGGCTCAGTTGTCTGGATTCGAACCCAGTCTGGACGGAACCATGTTACTGACTTGACGACAGACCACGATTGTGGAGGTAATTGGAATTCTAGGAGAACATTACCGGAGATCAACCCTGACCTCCCACTCTAAATGGCAAATTTACCAATTGCTGACCAGCAAAAGAGCTATCTGAAAAGAACTGAAATGATTTCTTAAAATTACATGTGAAGATGTTTGGTATTAGTGTTGTATTTAGCCTTACCAAGCCCTAATTTAAGCATTAACATGACATGAGACGGCACTAACACTGCCAATGTCAGGGGTTCTATTCCCAGTGTAGCTCAGTGGGTAAAGCAAGGCATCAGCACTGCCAAGGCTAGGGGTTCTGTTCCCTGTGTAGAAGAATGATGAATGATGATTTATTTATCACACGTTTTTACCACACACATGCGGAGGGTGACACACACACACACACATGCAGGAGTAGCGAACAATGAGATACAGTCTCTGCGTTTATCCCATCCTGGCCGTCCTTCCTTCAGGGGCAGCCAGGAGCAGTGGGCAGCCCTCACTTCGTCAGCGCCCGGGGACCAATTCCAGGTGGTGGGTCCATGCCGTGGTCAGGGACAGGACAGGAAGTGTTCTGGGAGAATGGGACAATGGGAGAATGGTCATTTGGACTAGGGAGCGTTTTGCACAGTAAAGCAAGAGCAATTCCTATACATGAAGTCAAGTCTTTCTTTTACATTTGATTTGTGCCGGGAATGAATGCTGATTGTAACCTTTCCCACTGAATCCAAAAGCAAGATGTTAGTGGGTTTTTTGCGCTACTGCTCGTCCATTTGGTTCTTTAAATTGAAGACTTGCCACTGGGCCACCAGATAATCATTCTGTAGATTTCAGTAATCTGTTCATTGGCGGCATTCAGAAAAGTTACATGATCTGTAACCGAAACAACCGGCAGTATGGGACGAGCACCTTATTTTTGTGAGGCGTGGATGGGGGTTGAACCCATGATCTTCGGTTTACGAGACCGACGCCTTGCCACTTGGCCACCATGCCTGTCTAATGGTTTAATTACATGCTACAACATTCTCGGTATAGTTCTGTATCATTTCGAGAAAGTTCTGAGCAATCCTAATAAAATAAGGAATGTCTGTCCAATCTCTGTCAGTCTGTATGTCCTTCGATTATTTCGACAACCATTCGTCCGATCTACTTCCCTCTTGACGGGTGTATTGCTGGGGACCCAAGGACGTGCAGTGTTGAATGTGCTGCAATTTGTGAGAAACAGTTTCAGCAACTTGGGTGTCTTTTTTACAGTGAGAAAGAATGTATTTCCTGTTGTTTTTCACCGCGACTTTCACAAGTGCAACCTGTATGTCCAGCAGTTCAAGTCAGAGTGTGAAGTTCTGAAGCGAACAGGCATGTTTTGAACTTGAATAGTTTTGAGAGTATTTTATCTAACATCATCATGGTGCCATTCAATAAAGACAGATTTCTCACAAAACAGTGCGAGTCACATGTGTTTTCTACCTATCCAATAACATCTCAAAGTATGGATGGGGGTTGATCCCATGACCTTCAGTTCATGAGAGCAGCGCCTTGCCACTTAATA
>OMKR01104387.1:0-25115 GCA_900302355.1 Cyttopsis rosea | reverse complement strand
GGAGGGTAAGCCACAGAAGGTCATTGCTGAAAGGGCTGGCAGTTCGCAGAGTGCTGTATCAAAGCACATTTATGGAAGGTTGACTGGAAGGGAAAGGTGTGGTAGGAAAAGGTGCACAAGCAACAGGGATGACCGCAGCCTTGAGAGGATTGTCAAGCAAAGCCGATTCAAGAACGTGGGGGAGCTTCATAAGGAGTGGACTGAGGCTGGAGTCAGTTCATCAAGAGCCAGACATGTCCAGGAAATGGGCTACAAGTGTCGCACTCCTAGTGCCACTCCTGAACCAGAGACAACATCAGAAGCGTCTTACCTGGGCTAAGGAGAAAAAGAACTGGACCGTTGCTTGGTGGTCCAAAGTCCTCTTATCAGTAGAAACTTTTGCATTTCATTTGGAAATCAAGGTCTCAGAGTCTGGAGGAAGAGTGGAGAGACACAGAATCCAAGTTCCAAGTCCAGTGTGAAGTTTCCACAGTCAGTGATGATTTGGGGTACCATGTCATCTGTTGGTGTTGGTCCACTGTGTCTTATCAAGTCCAAAGTCAATGCAGCCGTCTACCAGGAGATTTTGGAGCACTTCATGCTTCCGTCTGCTGACGAGCTTCATGGAGATGCTGATTTCCTTTTCCAGCAGGACTTGGCATCTGCCCACACTGCCAAAACTACTGGTAAATGGTTTACCGACCATGGTATTACTGAGCTTGATTAGCCAGCCAACTGGCCTGACCTGAACCCCATAGAGAATCTATGGGGTATTGAGACAGATGAGACACACCAGACCCAACAATAAAGACGAGCTGAAGGCCACTATCAAAGCAACCTGGGCTTCCATAACCCCTCAGGCTAATCGCCTCCATGCCACGCTGCATTGATGCAGTAATTTGTGCAAAGGGAGCCCCAACCAGGCATTGAGTGCATAAAAGAACATACTTTTCAGAGGTTCAATATTTCTGTATTATAAATCCTTTTTTTTATTGATCTTTTAAAATATTCTAATATTTTGAGATACTGGATTTTGGGTTTTCATGAGCTGTAAGGTGTAATTATCAAAATTCTACATCTAGGAGCAGCCAGGAGATTCATCTGCGTGGGGCCTGCTAGCAACCAGCCCGCTAGCTTTAGGCCTGCTAGCCACCAGCCTGCTAGCACCCTGTCTGCTAGCTTTGGGCCTGCTAGCCACCGGCCTATTAGCCACCAGTCCACTAGCCACCAGCCTGCTAGCCGCCAGCAGGTTTCCCGATCTAACCTTAACCCAACCCTAACCGGTCTGGTCTAACCCTAAAGGCACCCCGGACTGCTCGCCCACCGCATGCACTTCCGTCAGTTATATGCGGGTTTGTGAGCCTGGACTCCCGTCCTAACCTTAGCCTAGCCCCCAGTCCTAACCTGGCTAGCCTGCTGGTCATCTGTCCTGTTCCTGCCCCAGCAGTCCCCTTTCTGGGGGTCGCGCCTTGTCATTTTCCCCGGGTGCCCTCAGGAAAAATCCTGGTAAGCGTGGTCGCAAGGATCCCCGAGGCCGTCGGCTTTCTCCACTGCGCAGCGCTCTTGGGTCTCCGCTGCCCAGTAGAGTTGGGTACCGAAACCCGGTGCCAATATGGCACCGGTTCTAATATGATTGGTATCTACCAGACCAAATTGCAAAGCAGATTTCAGTGCCTCATTTCGGTGCCGATTGAAATAGCCGCCCTCCGGTGCTCCGAAACTGCCACATGTGCCTTGACTATTATCGTTTGGAGTGTGGCGCTTGAAATCCTCACATACATGCGCCCATATCGCACACACATATACACACAATCCCTGCCTCTGATGCATTGTGGAGTACACCCCATAATGCGCCGATGCTTTCCTCTCCCACGCGACTCGCCTTCTAACTTTTGCTCAAGAGCCAAACACGCAACAGCAGCGGCGCTCATCAATGTCACATTATCGTCACTTAGCCAATCAGATAAAAGAGGCGGGTCGTAAAAGTTTTCACTACTGATAACGTCTGGTTCATACAAACTGTCAGTAATTTGTTAACATGTAATATGTGAAAGGTATATGAAAAGTAATTAAGGACAAATGGGTTTAGTTAGTAGTAAGTAGTAAATGCTGATGACGTCAGGAGAGGAGTCATATTTTGCCAGAGAAACAGACATGGTTATATTTTGGCAAAATAAAAGAATTTGTAGAAGAGTAGAAGTAACTGTTATTTACTGTTAAATTATTGTAGTTGACTTAGGTTTTATTTATTATTTAGTAATTAATAAATTGTTACATTTCTTTGCGTTTGCAAAACAAAAAAACCTTTAATGTTTTTTTTTCGCTTTAAATTAAAAAAAAGTACTGTTCAGGCACAATTTAGGCACCGGTAGTGTTTTAAAAGTATCAGTTTAGCACCGGTATCGGAAAAAACCCAAACGATACCCAACCCTACTGCCCAGCGCTCCAAAGTTCCCGCTGCCCAGCGCTACAGAGTCTCCGCAGCCCAGCGTCCCCTGCCAAGGCTCAGCCCTTTCCTGTTCCCCAGCCGTTGGTCGCCCGTGCCAACATCCAGCCTGTGCCCGTCTGTTTGCCGGCAGTCCCAACAGCATCAGGTCTGTCTCCAGCCCCTGAACTGCAGCTGTCACTGCTGAGCAGCAGTTGCCGCAGCAGCTTCCCTGAGATGCAGCTGCCACCTGTTTCCCTGGCTACACCGGTTTCCTATACTGTTGCCTAGTCGGCTTTCTCCGCCGACGTCTGGCCAGACCTCCGGAAGTTGGCCTTCTCCGTCAACTCCCAGCCTCTTGGCTGCCCTTCGAAGTGGCCACACTTACGTGGTCGTCCTCCAGAGCAGTCCCGCTCCTCTATCCCGAGGATGGGTCGACCTCCCGAGCGGTCCCGCTCACATGCCCTGCCCCCTGGTCGCCCTCCGGAATGACTCCACCTACCTGCCCAGTTTGTTAGGGCGGGTCCAGCTCCTGGGCCATCCGCCTGACAGATATCATTTGTTTTGCTCTTTATTTGTTTTGCCTGCGGTGGTCCATGAATAATTCAGATGGTGGGAGGCGAAGACAGGCTGACATGAGGCCAAGCAGCAGCACCGGGCAGCATGGCAGCTGGTGAAAGTATGAATTTATCCTGCTGCTGTCCACAAAGTCACTACAAGTACTGTATATTACTGTAGCGGTGAACCAGTGGGCATCTAGATTGTAAACAAAAATGTCAAAGGAAGGGAGGGGATGTGTAGCTAAACAGAATGACTGCCAAGGGACATACAGTATATTCAATATGTCCCTCTGTCCTTTTGCAGTGCTTGAAAAAGAAGGCGATCAATTCTTATTAAGTTCTGTAATACAAATTAAGATAATGTAAAATAAACAGGATAGCATTCTATAAAAAGGTTAAAGACATAGGCAACTGTTTAGTGGAATGTAAAAGAGTAAAAGTGGGGTCGCTACTACAGTATATTTTCATGAATCCATAATTTGCCCTCTGCACTTAAGTGATCCTATTGCAGCTGTTTCATTTATTTTAATGATAAAGATGGTCAGCATTGGCGGTTGACACAACAAAACTTTCTTTGCTTTGTTTACAGACATTAAAAAATGCTTTTTTCTTGCAGCTGTGCAGTCATGTCCAGGAATTTAAATGGTCCTGAAAGTTCTGTCCTTCCTTGAATACTGTACTTATTTGTGCAGTCATGTAGGTAGGGTGACCAGATGCCAACAAACAAAATGTGGGACAAAGAGTATGTTTGTGTGGGACACGTTACCAATGGTGAGAGGCAGTTGAAACTTTTTGATGTATAACTTCTATTCTGCCCCTTAGCTCGTAACATCTCTCTGCTTTTCCCTTTGTGAGCCTCACATGTACTCCCCTCTGTGCAAAATTTAAAAACTTAGAAAATTTAGCAAAAAACTGAAAAAGTCTTCCACCAGCTTCACCCAGTCATAAGTAGTTTCTTGGTTGTAGCTGCATTTCCTTTTCTTTCTGCTAGTTTCCATCATATTCCACCTAAATCTGCGTAGTTGTAACTTTGTGGTGTCTCGCAGTTTTCCCCCGGTAGGAGTAGCAACGACGGTGACAGGTTAAACTGCACTGGGACCCACGTGTGCACAGTTTGATTGACATCCATTGTAGCCCCGTGATGACAGCCTTCCATGCTTTCTTCACAAAATGTGGACGTCGTCTCAATATGTGAGACGGGATAAGGGATGAAAATGCTGTGCAGAACAATGTAAAGAGGGACGCCTGTTCACCCTACATGTAGGTCAATTTAATAATATTTCAACCTAATGTGATTATTTGCATTCACAACAGCGTTTGCTGGAGTGTAGCTTTCTCCACTCTAAATTAGGAATTTAGATGGAGAAAAGCTATGATTGTCTGCTGGACTTCAACAGTTTAAATATTTTAAGAGGTAGCTGAGGATGGCAACTCAAAGAGTTTTCTTGATTGACACACTGCAGGACATACTGTAGTTAGACAGAGAGAGAGATTAGTTTTGAGAAGATGGTGTCAACTAACTGGCTGTTCAGCCTAAAGCGAGTAAACCAGCTAATAAAAAACAATGTAATGAATAATCCAATCAATAACCTTATTTTTCCAAATACAATTAAATAATACAATACAAAACCAATTTTTGATCGCCAAAAGCCTAAGCCATGAGCTCTGAAACTCCATATAAATCGAATTCCATATACTGAACATGAGCAAATAACTCAACACGTTTTAAACTAGGCTCATATACCCATTATTCAATACATTTTTATAATTCAACATTTTACATGATCTATTCTTTATTAAAGATGCAATTACACAATAGGTGCCCCGCTAGTGATTGAAATACCCAAATGAATCCCACACTTTGTAATTCCAATAGGCCAATATGCTATGATTTTAATGATCACTATGTCTGCTATGAAAAAAAAGGTTAGTCCTAGGTCCAAGCAAAAGAAAAATAGCTGAACTTAAAAATACAGATTTAATATATTTTATAAAATGCATTGGTAGCTATTTTCATGCATAATATCCACTGACCAATAATGTGACTTAAAAGTTTTTACTTTACTATCTAGTCTTTTTAAACTCACACTGCAAAATGTATTTAGCCTGATAGCCTAATGCTGTGAATACCATCAAAGCCTGCCCAATGGCCTCTTACCTGAGCCATTGCTGGTGGTGGTGGTGGTAAAGCCCGAGCCTAATCCATTTATTAGGAAGCCATGGATGAGGATTACATCCCAACATGATAGCTACAGTAAATCTATCTGAGATGAACATTTGGTCAGAGCCTTAACGCCTACGTTGCTACTTATTGGGGTATTTGGAAGGCATGCTGCGAAGAGGTGTGAAGGGAGCTAATAAGGGGATGGATAATACAGGATTACGGTGTGGTTAACCCTCTAAAAAGACAAATGCTATGTGAAGCTTTGAACCTTACTCCATCAGGCTCTTAAAGTAGTAGACAATCCGTACATTTGATTCATTAATGTTTAATGCTGTATTTATGTTACTGCCAATAAAAAAATATTGATAAACAGTATACTTTGATAAGTGAAAAATTAACTAATTACTTACTACTACTACTACTTTTAATAAGCAGTGTGCAAACATGCATGGGAAGCCAATGGTAATGGTGATTTATTTCTCATAAAATAGGGAAAGTAGTTCATAATTGTGTCCTGGTGTGTGTGATATCATTTTCAAGAGTAGATAACACACGAGGCCCATCTAGATGAATTGATTTACTAATGAGCCATGGACCATTTACTATTCCAGGATTTCAACTCCCCCTCTCTCATTCCTCAGCCAGTGGTCTTCCTCATACTGTATTTCTCACTTCCCTTCACTGATTGAGACCACTATAAACAAAACAAAACAGGTGGCAGGGAAAGGAAGAGGATGTGAAGCTGACATGAACATCAACACAATGGCAGTAAACATTCAGGCACACTGTGTGAGTTGCCAAATGGAATCAGGAAGGCTTTCATTCTTTATAGAATGAATAGGGCAAGAAAACTATCCAGATCTGTGCCTGAAGTACATCAAGTTCATCTTTACAAAACCAGGAGACCCAAGCAGAATTTATTTGAAATGACGGAAAATTTGACATTAACATTTTGAAGGTAACTGCACATTCACTTCACCTGCAAGGAATCAAGAACGTAATAAAATAACTCTTCATTAAGGTTCACACCGGGTACTGTAAACAACTGGGCAAAGCATTAAAGAGGTACAGCACACTATGGTTTTTAAGCTGTAAACTGAGTTTGACTTCTCCAACACAAACCCTAGTCATAATATTAACATTTCTTTACAAATGTGATTCAATCGGCATTACAGATTGTAAGTGTGGCTCAGCACACCATTTACTGGTTGAAATCAGCACAAAGTGTGCAGGGAGGATTCGTACTTTAAGTGGCTCTTTAGTGTAATTAATTTTAAAAAGGTTTGGGTTGAAAAATTATGATCCTATCTTTTAACCAATAGTTTAGCCACAGCTACAAAGCTGAATTTCTGCAAAATCACAATTAGAAGCAGTCTTGTGAGTGTGAGAAATGAAGCGTGATGCTGTGAGTCTGCATGTAGGGAGAGTAGTCAGCAGATCAAGGCCCTTGGCTAGTTTTTATCATAAAGAAACAGCGCATATTCTTGGAGCTTGTAAATAATTTGTATAGGTCAGTCAGTCAAGGGGACACATTTTTCACATTCCTTACTATCATTGCATCAGGGAACCAACTTCTACTGTTTTTGCATTGGCCAACATTATGAACTATAACTGTGCATAACTCTACACTTCCCCCTCTCCCCCAAAAGCCTTCAGCTTATGCATACAGCTCTCTCCCCCCTCCTCTTGGCATCTCCAGAGAGAAGGGTCAGGAAGTGGCCTGTTTGTTCCGTAGCAGATTCCACAAATACTAGGGTGGGACTTTGACAGAGAGGCCTTTGCCTCCCCCTTGTTTCCAGACTGTCAAGACGAAGTTGCTCAGCTCCTTACTGCTTTAACATCCATTCACTCTCTCACGCTCTCCATCTCAGCTGCTGACCACAGGAAACAAGCCAATTATATCCTACTTTGTTCCCTTGAGCATTTACACATAGTGTTATATGTTATCCGGGTCATTTTAAGTAGTGATGTAAAATTTAATTTTGTCATTTTACCTGCCCTTTTTATAACAAATTTTTTCCAGATGCAAATGGCACAATATGTCCGCAATGAACTTACATCCAAGTACACAAATGTTGTTTTATTTTTTCACACGACAAAGCTCAAAAGTCTAATTCCAAGCTCTTTAACATACTGGTGCTGTGTGAAATTTTGAACGCTTATTACACTTACCATTGAGTAAGTACAGGGCCTCAAAAATGCATATCTCTGCATGACTCATTGGTTTACCTAAATATATGGTATTCCATAAAAATAAGGTATAACTATGTAAGGTATGAGGTATATAAAACAGTACTACATAGGTAGTTAAGTTGAATATTGTCTGAATTTTTCAATACTGATACCGTCCACACAAAGTGCAGGACACACACACACACACACACACACACACACACCACTCCAGTCACATTGACCCCCAAAAGTTATGTCAATCAGCCATGGTTATGGAATCCTGTGGCAACTTGTGTAAAGATTATGACCCCATTTACACTTGGCATTAACATGCGTCTTTGGTGATTCGATACCTATCGGATAGCTCTAATGCCAAGTGTAAACGCACCCAATTCGTCCTCAATGTGGGCTGAGATCCGATAGCTCAGACCACATTTGGAGGTGGTCTGGCTCGCAGTGGTGTGTGTGCGCCTGCGATTAGTCCACTTGTGTGTGTGTGTGTGTGTGTGTGTGTGTCCACTGGTGAGTGCGAAGGACTTGTCCCAATTAGTTCTGGTGTATGAGGTCAGAACTATCTCATAGCGCCTCCAAGCAGTCCTGCAGCCGTGTCGACACTCCGAGCACCATGCCCCGCAGCCACAGAAAACACCCCAACCCCCAGAGAAGCCGAGAGCCTGCAGAACAACACCCACGCCCATGTGCAGGCATAAGACGCACCCGAGTAATATTATTTTCTTGCTGGGTTGCTGGTGTTTGGGTGGTGGGAGAGGTCACAGAGGAGACATATGGATGGGGAAACTGGAATGCTGTGACCCAAAAGGGAGGATAGCTTCTGGGTGATATTGGTCCAGAATGTTTGGATAGGTGGGCAGAGCCAGATGGCATGAAAGTAGTCATCTCTGGTATTGAGGGAACAATGAGAGCAAGTGTCTTTGTCCAGAAATCCCATTTTGAACATTTTGTGTTGTGTTTGTGAATTGCGGGTCATAGAGAACATGTTGTTGCAAATTTCTTCCAAAGGTTGATATCGGTGGAAACAACAAGGTCTCTTTCCCATTTCATGGTTGGTAAAGACAACGTGTCATCTGTTTTTACTAAGAGTTGGTATATTCTGGAAAAGGGTTTTTTATAATTGCCTATATGAGTAAGATGTTCAATCATCGGAGGTGGGTGGAGGGTGTTATTTGTTCATTTGATCTTTACTTTTAGAGACTGCTACACTTGAAGGTATTGCAGGAAACCGTGACCACTGATATCATACCTTTGGGTTAGGGTTAGAAAAGATAGAAGTGAATTGTCTTCAAAAATGTGTTCCAGATGAGTAATTCCTTGTCGTTTACAAGACCTGAAGTTTGTTTTTAACCAGAAAATCTGGGTTATGCAAAATTGGAGTGAATTTGTTTGGAGATGAGGTGTAATCGCTGAGTTTGTTGAATTTCCACCAGGCTGACAGAGTCGTTGCGATAAATGGGTTTTTAAAGCAATTATGTTTCTTTATAGATCCTGTAAGGAATGGGAGATCAGATATTGATTTCTGACATTCCGATTGCCACCAGGCTGATAGAGTTGTTGCTCTGGTTGTAACCATTTTATTATAAATTGAAGATGGTTTGCCAAATATTAGTATCTGAAGTTTGGTGCTGCTACAGTCTTTGTTTTTCTGTAGTGTTGCTAATTTTATTCTAGGTTTCTTGTGTTTCCAATAGAATTTATTGATTATAGAGTCTAGAGTATTAAACCAATTTACTGTTGGTTGGACTGGGGTCATTGAAAATATGTAGTTTATTTTCGGTAGTATGTTCATTTTTACTGCTGCTATCCTGCCAATTAGTGAGATGGGTAGGTTGTTCCACCGAGTGAGGTCTTCTTCGATGGATTTGAGCAATGGAGTAAAGTTAAGTGTGAACAAATCTGACAGATTGGTGGAGATATCAATACCCAGGTATCTAATGTTGCCTGTTGAGATGGCTAAGGGAAGTTTCTGGGTTACAGCATTCCAGTCTTCCCGTAGGACCATGGTCTTAGACCAGTTCATTGAAAAGTCTGAGATGGCTGGAAATTTTGATATAAGATTGAACACTTCTGGTAGGGAAGATATTGTGCTCCGTAAATATAACAAAATGTCATCTGCATATAAACTAATTTTGTGAACAGAGTTTCCTGTTTGTATACCAATGATATTACTGTTTTGACGAATGGCCGCCATGAGGGGTTCAATAAAGATGGCGAATAGTAAAGGGGAGAGTGGACATCCTTGTCTTGTACAACGTTGTAAAGTGAATCGCTGTGAAGTGTAACCATTGGTGATGACAGAAGCAGATGGTGAGTTATACAGAATTTTAAACCATTGAATGAGTGGAGAAGAGATATGTCCAACTCTGTCAAATGCTTTTTCGGCATCTAAAGAAGCAATAATGGTATTTAGGTTGTTCCTTTGAGATATGCTGATCAGACTGAATAAACGGCGCATATTGCTGGATGAGTGTCGACCCTTGATGAAGCCTGTTTGGTCTGGGTGAATTATGTATGAAATGGCATTTTCAATTCTGTTGGTTAGTGTTTTACTAATGATCTTTAAATCACAATTCATTAGGCTTATGGGACTATAACTGGATGTGGCTGTATTCATCTGTGGTGGCATAGTGGAGGTTGACTTAATCTCCATAACCATTCTGATGAATAGTGGCGATATGAGTGGCCAGAAGTGTTTATAGAATTCCACTGGGTAGCCATCTGATCCAGGTAATATATTGTTGGGCATTGAAAAGAGAGCATTTATGATTTCTTCTACAGTTAATGGTTGATCTAATGTGGCAGCCTAGTCCGTGGATAGTTTTGGGAGAACAATGGCATCTGGGAATGAGTTAATGTTTGATATCGATGATTCATTGTCTGAGTGATATAGCTTATTACAAAAGTCTCTGAACATTGTATTGATGTCATGCGGATTGTGTGTAATAATACCCTGTGGATCTTTGATGGCTGTGATAAGTGTTTTTTCTCCATCGTGTTTTAATTGATTAGCAAGAAATTTACCTGATTTGTCATTGAATTCAAAATAATTCACTCCTTGCATGAGGAATTATGTCTTTTGATGGATGATATTATCAAGTTGGGATTTTATTGTCTGGATCTCATTTCGAATTTGCTCAGTGGGTGAGTGGGCTTGTTGGGAATGCAAGTCTTTTAATTGTTGTTCTCGTTTATTTTGGCATTCTTGTCCTTTCCTTTTTCTTGTGAGTGGAGAATGAAATAATACTACCTCTCAGAACTGCCTTTGCCATTTCCCAGAGTAAGGAAGGTGATATTATGGAAAATGCAATGATTAAGATTGTTAAATAATTGATGTTTTATATGTTGTATTACGAATCATAATTTCCTTTAGTCTTCCTCTATGTGAGAACATACGGTGTTGCCACCATTAGGCTGACCTTTACGTGGCTGGAAGATTTTGTCTTCCTTGGTGCCGGCAGTCATTAATTTTTTGTTAACAATGCTCACAAAAGATCTGTGTAAATACTCAGTGTAGGCTTCCTCAGCACAGATATTGTGGTTTATTGTTGGTGTCAGCAACTGTTAAAACACATATCAGCTACTATTGAAGGCAAACAGCGAATCATATGGCTTGTCTCAGAATACGCCCAACCTCCTCTGTGGATAAATACTGGTGTACTTACCAAATGTACCTCAGAGGGTAAAAAGTCACTGTTTGAATGTGTACCTGTATTCCCTCTCTTATTACTCTGCAGATTAATAATAAATATGCTAAAGGAATCTCAGTTTGTTTTCTGACAACGAAGCAGATTAATCTCACCACCAGCAACAGGAAATTCTCCAACAGTGATATTTCCAGAGAGTCATTCGGTTCAATGAAGGATGTCCATTCTCTGGAAGAGAAATGGTTAAATTCTTTATCCGTCAGAAGTGATGTGTTAAACCGCCACCTGCCCGGAGGATTTGGGTTGGTTTCATAAATGAGGGTGAAACAAATTGGCCCGTGATCAGAGATTATGATGGGGTGGATTTCAGGATTAGTCACTTTCGACATTACAGAGTCACTTGTTAAAAAATTGTCAATTCTAGAGAAGTTTTGTGGGGTGGGGAGTAATATGTGTATTCAAAGTTCAAAGTTCAAAGTGTTTTATTGTCAAATGTACAGTACAACACAAGGTCATTCTGGACAATGAAATTCTTGTGGCAGGGCAAGCAACAACTACGTAGTAGCACAAACAGATAGGACTTAAGTACAACAAAGACTGTAAGTACAACGTACAAGATTCTCTATTATTCTCTATTATGTGGATTATTGCTTATTGCTTTTGCCAGCAATCGGCAAAAGCAAGATCACTCATATATTGTTTTATCGTGTCAGATGAACGCCAGGACTTGAAATTATTTCTGGTTTGTGAGTGGTCTAAACTACGATCGAGTACTGTGTTGAAGTCCCCTCCCAGTATATTAATTGAATCTGAGAATTCCAAATGTTTTGAGAATAGGTTGTGAAAGAAATTTGGGTGGTCCTCATTGGGGCCATAAATATTAGCTATGGTTAATTTGATGTTTTCTATAATTCCGTTAATCATTATGTACTGCCCTTCTATGTCTGAAATTTTAGTTTTATTCTGATATGGGATACTTTTATTGATCAATATAGAAACACCTCTTTCTTTAATTATATGATGCAGAAAACATCTGATTAACCCATTTAGCATTGAGTTTGAGGTGCTCAGATGCAGTGAGGTTAGTTTCTTGCAGTAGACAGAAGCTAGGATTCATCTTGGTGAGGTGAGTTAGGATTTTGCTAACTTTACCTGGTAAGTCTATGCCCCTCACATTCCAACTAACAAACTTAATGGATGCCATGGTTAGTTAGGGGGTGATGGCCTTGGATTTGTAGTTTTCCCATGTTCCCAAAGCTGGCTTTTATCTCGGTAAAGTCTTGGTAAAGAGCATATCCAGCATATCCAGCTTCTTATTTATCTCATCCAGGACACTAACCTCTACAACGGTGGTAAGTAGAGGTGGTGTCTGTGGCTGAGTCTGCCTTCTTCCTCTTTGCTGGATTATTGCGGTCGTCCTCCATCGCATACTGGGTATAGTACTGATCGATGTAATACTTGAGGTCTTCCACTTTGGTTTGTCTTCCTTATCTTAAATGGCTGCAGCTGTCGCTCCCACCTGCGGCTTCAGCAGGCTTGTCTCCTTTCTTCTCTCTTCACTCCCTCCTCATCTGTACCCTGATCTTTGCTCTGGTTTTGTCTTTTCTCATGCTGGCTGCTGGAGGGGTACCCTCCCTCCTCCTGAAACTGGTATTGCTTTGGTCCTTTCCAGGGGCGTCTTCACCCTACTCAGGTTAAGAGCCCTGTTGGTGGTCTAATTTTTTGTACTCTTAGCTTATCGTGTTGGGACCATGGGGTGCGGGGTGCGTCAGGGTGGTGGTAGTCCATCCCTCCAACAACTGGCCTCCTAGGCCGGGCTAGTTCTCCGTAACCAACCACCCGCCTATCTTGGAGATGGATACTTGTACACTGCTATCCACCTTGGAACTCCCAGTTCTTGATCAGGAGTGGGTAAAGGATTCCATCACAAAACCTCATGGTTCCATTTTCCACCCTTCCCCTGCTCGCAGCCGATGACCAGATTACTCTCGCCATCTCGTCCAAGCGCCCAAGAGCTCCTGCATGAACTCTTGGTGGTTCGCCCTGTTGTTGAGTTCAGATGACTGCTTCTGCTGAATCCACCGAGATGTGCTCCCGATAACAGCCAATGCACCACATATCTGGTCCAATTAACCATAAATAGCCAGTCGCTTGCAGAAGGCTTTCACAGTTGCAACACTCAAACAGACTCTTGGCCACTGACCCCACAACGCTCATGTCATCGCCTTGTTCGTCCAAGAGTCTCTTGATCAAAAGCGGAGAGGTGCTGTGCCAAAACACCTTCTACGATCCCTTTTATTGTGTCTTGCACCTTCTCTCGCCTCCACCTAACTTTGGATAGCATTACAAAATCTCAGAGGAAGGTGGAAATGTGGCACCTGATGTCTTTCTGCAGGACCTTGTCTTCTGGTTCCTCCATGTCTCTAAACCTCCATGTCTCTAAATCGAAACCATCAGCCTAATGCCGGGCAGTATTCTTCTTTCATGCACTTGTGATAGTGTGAAGCAACCTCGGCACCTCGCTGCAGGTCAGGTTCAAGTGCTTCCGCCTATCTGGTCCATATAGCGGTGAGTCTCCTCCTATATACCTTTCCCATCTCCTGATGGGTTGGTCGAACCCCTACCACACCCCCACACTAGACCTCGTCTCTTCTCGATCTCCCGCTTCGACAGTTCCTCATCTCTTCTCTGATCTAATCATTACTTTCTCATCTGTGAGAAATCTCTTTTTTCCCCCTATTTAAATAAAATAAATTCTATATCTCTGCATACCCAGTGCTCATTCGCTGCTCTTCGTGTAAAAACCACCCCTTAACAGCGGCTACAGGGTGGTAGGTCCAGGGTGGTAGGTCTTGCGCATTTGTGGCCATTTCAGGACCCTAGTTTCTCCTAGCTAAAAACCTGATTTCAACTGCTGTCCCTTGGACTCCAGATCTTGTCAGCAACACCATCATCATATTGCTGTCGAGTATCTTTATCACTATCTCTGACCTCTCGTACTTGGGCTTTGCGTGCTGGCTTCACCGCCACATACCCAGACATAGATTATACGAGCACCAAATAGGTACTTTTCGATTTAGTTCTGAAAGTGAACAGAGAGGTTCTGTCAGTTTGATGCCTATCATTCAGAGCCCTGCCCACGTCCTGAATTTTCCATTTTCTCCCAGTGGCCCAGCCTCGCCCACGCAAACCGAGCCTCAGCGAATGCCGCCTTTGATGGTCTGGCCGTCCTACTCTAGTTTCTCCAACCTGCATTGCATTGACCGTATACAACAGTCTTTGAGAACCTGGTGGACTTGGCGATTGGAAATCCAAAGCTGCAATCTTCTTCAGCTTTTCGCATGTGGATAATACACCTGCATGGCCTACTAGTTCATGCAGCTGTATCACAGCCTCTACGCCTCTTCTTGTGGGTTCACCTTTCCCTTAGGTGTCTTTTCCCATTTCTCTCTCCCTCGTTGCCAACTAAGTTGTGTGTGCTATTCAATAGTCCACTTCCAGGTTTAGGTTTTTACCTTTAACCTAAACCGTATCTCAAATTATCATCATTAATAGAGGTTCAAACATTTTGCAACCTCTCACCTTCCACCATAGCTTGGCCTTTTTATTATGATAAAAAGTTTTTAAGTTTTTATATCTATCCAGTTTCAACATATTTCCACCTGCTTAGCTCCCTGCTATACTCCCAACCTCCTCTGTCAACCAAATGACATTGGATACCCACAAGCCCAATGTTTACAAACATATGCAGTTGCACAGGCTGTGCTTCGCTTAACAGACAGAGTGCTTACTTTACTCCACTCCCTCTATCTATGTTATAAAGAGTGCCATCAGGGCTGATTGGTTTGACTGGGCTGGGAGAAGTTTTCTTATGTGTTGTTTGTCTTGCAGTAAGAGGAGGGGTGCATGGTGCAGGAAACTGAGCCTGCGACCAGACCGTGACCTCGAACATTGTTCATTCATTCATTCAGATTTATGTTTACGTTTGCCAGCAACCATTTTTGTTGAGGACATTTTTCAACACCCTATGTGGGCATCTCACTGCCATTCCGTCTCCGTCTCCCTCCTTAAAACCCACCTGTGGCAGGGTATCTGCCACAAACGGCGCCTGAACAAGGACATGGAGGAAGGCAATCCGGCAGCCGCCAGCCTTTAATGAGGGAGGCTGGGGGAGTGTGCTCACTGTCGGTAGGGAAATGTATGTGTTGCGCGGTGACGTGGGGGGATGTTATCAACTGGGGCCTTCCCTGGTCCCCTTGGTCTCCTCCATGGATGATTTTCCACTGGAGCAGTCACGGGATGATATCCTACGCATGGCCTTTGAGCGGGTAGTTGAGATCGATGGCGAGTTGGTGAGCCCACCCGCATTTTTCAGTGACAAGTTGTATCGAGTGAGCCGTGACACTCAGTCGGGGGGAAATAACCCAGCTGTTGGTTCCGAAGGGCTGCCGGGAAATGCTCTTCCAGGCGGCCCACCATAATCTGATGGACGGTCAAACGGACAAACGGACTGACAGAAGAGGAAAGCACTCGCAGCCTAAGACGTGTTTTTTCTGTCTGATGATTGCTTGCCTGTTTGCAAAGTTATGAATAAATTACCAGAAGGACACCATCGTGTTGTGAATCTTTTTATAATTCAATATTGCCACCACAATTCTGCCGTCACCAACAGGATCGCTCATGTGAATTGACGGCAGACTCAGCGCTGAAGGGAAAAACTGTGCACAGTCCCAAACTCCCACATAAACGGTTGAGATGGGAGCTGGAGACCTGAGGATCACCCAGAGTCACTGCAGCATTCCTTATAGGATACGAACAGAGACTTGATTCTGATGTGTCTTTCTGGTAAAATTCCACTGTTTACTGCTTGTTATTGGTTGGTTCAAGGAAAAGACCAGGGTCGGAATAAAATGGATTCTATATACTGACAAGTACTAGGCCAAGGTCAGGGACTGCTGAGAATCGCCTAAGATGGGTTCCATAAATAGTAAAATAGGAAAAGCAGGGAAATATGCTTTGAAAGGAAAAGCAGGGAAAAATGCTGAACCGATCCCAAATCCATTAGCCCAAGGGGCACCAAACATATGATTTGTGTTGACTAACTATGGACCAGGGAGCTGTGAACAATCGCATGTCTGGAGATTGTGGATTTCCTAAGGGAGGAATCTTCAGCAGGAGACAATTGATTGCCTTTAAGAGTAAGTTAGAAGAGAAGGAGAGAGTAGATAAGGAAAAGCATGGTGGTATGTCTAAAAGGCAGAAGAAGAAATATACCCTTAAAGGCAGATTAGAAGGCTTATAGTGAATGTTAGAAGAAACAAAAACTAGGGAAAGAAAAACACAGGAGGGACAGAGAAATCGAACACCCCTATACAGTATGTCAAATATGCAGGTGATCCTGATTTGGACTCCTCGCATCCAAATGGGACTGAAATGGAGCACAGTTGAAGGAACATTCCCACAGACGGATGAACGTTACAGTTGGGAGGAAGGTGCTGCCTACAGAGTGGCAGTGGAAGAATAAAACACAGATTTGTCTGTAGGACGGACATGAGAAAAATATCAGCCTGCAAACAAGGGCCGACAGAATCAGTGGCAGACTACCTGGCACACCTAACAGAAGCACATGAGGTGCACAGCAGCCTCACCCATTCAGACCCGGATGCACAAGGGAACATTCCAATGAGCCCGTGGGAAGCACACCTGAGGGACAGATTTGTCCAAGGACTTAGACCTGAAATACAGGGCCATGTGAAAGACCACTGTGTGAACTGTGACAATGGCAGACTGCCAGATGTTGAAAGATACGCTATACATGCTGAAAAGCTAATGAACAAGAAACAGAGAAAGCACAATAAGAAAAAGGAAGAAGTGAGTTCCAGACTCTGGTACAGCTGCAAGCCTTTGAGGGACAGCAGCGAGGAAGAGGGCGTGACAGAGGTCACGGTCGTGGTCACGGAGGACGTGGCAGAGGACGTAATGATGGCTGCTTCATCTGTGGCGAGTTGGACCACTGGGCCAGGCAATGTCCAAAGCAGAAAGAGAACATCTGGGCTTCAGATTGACTGGTGAAGGAGCTGGGGACAAGCGGGGATCAACCAGCAGATTTTTCATGTGAGAACACCCCTACACAAACACAAACACAAAAACAAACACACACACCAGAGCAGCAATGTCAGTTATTAAATAATGCCATACCTTATTTGGAGCAGCAGCAACATCAAAGCAAACCTCAGGGTCAGTATACAATGTTGTCACATGAAGCATATAAGGTTATGCCTAGGCTTACACTGAAAGTCGCGGGTCAGCCAATCACATTTTTGGTGTGATTAAGCGGGAGGTGGAGGTGGAGGATGATAAGAATGGCACATTTAAAGATTGCTTCCTCCTTTCATCCTGTTGTCCTATAAGTTTCAAGTTTATTGTCAAGTACTTGATAGAAATGCAAACATTATTACCAGTAATGAATAAAACAGTTTTAAAAATATAATTGAGACAATATTTAAACAGTATTAAATGCAGTGTTCAAAGAAGGAAAAGAAAAGTCCATGGCTGTGATGGTTGGGCTCAGACAGGATCCACTGTGCCTTCCTCCTGCAACACTGGCTGTAGAGGTACTGGCACTGTACTGGCAGCTCAGACCTGGTGATGTGTTGTGCTGATTTGACAACCCTCTGCAGAGCTTTGTGGTCGAGGGCGGTGCAGCTGCTGTACCAGGCCGTGATGCTGCCAGTTACGATACTCTCGATAGTACACCTGTAGAAGTTGGTGAGTATCCTGGAGTCCAAACCGAACCTCCTTAGCTTCCGGAGGAAGAAAAGTCGCTGTCTCACTGCCTTCATGACCACACCTGTGTGGTGTGACCAGCTCAGATCCTCGCTGATGTTAATCCCCTGGAATTTGAATAGGCTGACCCTCTCCACTGCTGTTCCCTCAATGTGGATGCGGGCGTGCCCCCCTCCCTGCAGCCTCCTGTAGTCCACAATCACCTCCTTGGTTTTGCTGACGCTGAGCAGGAGGTTATTGTCCAGGAACCACTATGTCAGGGCTCTCACTTCTGCTCTATAGGCTGACTTGTACCCGTCTGTGATACAGCCAATGATGGTGGTGTCATCGGCAAACTTGATGATAGTGTTGAAGTTGTGTGCAGCCGTGCAGTCATGGGTGAACAGGGAGAATAGCAAGGGGCTGAGCACACATCCCTAGAAGGCACCGAGTGTCAGTGTGAAGGAGGTGCATTGCCAATTCGCGCCGCCTGTGGTCTGCCTGTCAGGAAGTCTAGGATCCAGCTGCACAGGGAGGAACTGATGTGCAGGTCTCTGAGCTTCATGACGAGTCCAGACAGCATGTTGGAGTTAAAGGCTGAGCTGTAGTCGATGAACAGCATCCGCACTTAGGTGTTCCTCTGGTCAGAGGGCAGAGGGCAGTGTGCAGTGCGAATGCTATCACATCGTCTGTGGACCTGTTTGGCCTGTAGGCGAACTGGAGTAGTTCTAGTGTGGTGGGCAGGGAGAATGTAATGTGATCTTTGACTGTCCGCTCAAAGCACTTCATGACAATAGAGGTGAGTGCTATTGGGCAGTAGTCATTTAGGCAGCTCACGTTCCTTTTTTTCGGGACTGGGATGGTGGTGGTCTTCTTAAAACATGTGGGGACTACAGACTGGAGCAGGGAAAGGTTAAAGATGTCTGTGAAGACATCCGCCAGTTCATAGGCACATGCTTTGAGAACACGGCCTGGGATATTGTCCGGTCCAGGAGCTTTGCGTGTGTTTACCTTTTTAAATGATTGTAGGGTTACACATTACTTACAATTCTAAATCGCACACGGTGCAATATTCACGAAGACTCAAAATTCACAGACCCAAAATGATGGGCAATAAATGAAAACTTTATTTTAATAATACCTTCAATAATAAGGGAATAAATGCCATTAATAAGAAATAAAAATCATAAACAAACATAGGAAAGGGATTACGTAAAGTCGATAATCAACATCGTGATCTGATGAGATTGGAGAGGATACTTTGAGTTGTAACTAAAGAGAGAATTTTGAACTAATTTCTAAACCTAATCTGTGCATTAAGAGTGAAAGGAATTAAAGAAATTAAAGAGAGAACCCATCCGACATTAACAACATGATTACCAACAGTAGCGATGAATTGATCTTGCCGGGCTTGACGTAGGGGAGGGATGGAGCTTTGGCTCACTTTGGCTCGCGTTGTCTCGATTTGGTGAACGCGACTCCTGGTGGGAGTGGGTCCCACTGGCGGATCACGTCAGCTGTTGGAGCAATGCAGTGAAGCTCTGGTCACTCCTGGATTTGTCCGAACGGCAGGCATTGCTACGGTCTCCTGGAGCAGAGGCCAGTGAGCGACTTTCTGCAGAGCGTCTGGAGATGTTGTCATTGGACGTCGGATGGTAGATGAACTGGCTTATAACTAAACTTGTCAAATGGGCATTCTGCCAATAAGTAAAGTTCTGAAGCTCGAACTCCGAGAGCGGAGCTCTTCCTACATCACATGAAGGCGCCAAGGCCAGTTTGTCACCCCCCTCCTTCGCTCTTGTCTGTCTAGTGTCTCTGGAGGCTGCTTCTGCTTGGGGAATTTAATAAGATCGAATTGGGGCATTTCCTTAGATCCAGCCTCCAATCAGTCCTTGTTTAATTATTGTTTTCTAATTCTTTTAACATAGACATTTAAGTAAATATTCCTCCATCATATTCCTCCAATCTGACCACTGCTGATGCATTCAAAACTGTATTGTATTTATATTACATATTGTAAAAATGTATATTGGTATGAACATAAAAAGAAGTAATATAGAAGTATATAAAATAAGTAATAAAAATAAAACATTTGATCTTATAGTACACACTGAAAAAAATAAATCAGTATCTTGTAAATTTCCTACGACAGATTGAATTACTAACTTATAAAACCAAATTCCTCATATTAGTAATAATGCATGAATCTAATTACTATCTCTACCAGGTGTGAATAATATAAGAAAATAGATTTCTAACCATTTAAATTACTCTAACTGTCATACTAGAATTTCATTAATAAAAGAAGACATACAAATACATTTGGTTACATCGACAAAGAAAAGACTACAGAATATAAAAAGTAACAAGCAGTTACAATGGGCTTTGGCACTGACATGCATTCCTTTCACAATCCGGCTGGTGGCACTCATGCTCCATGCAACTTTATACATGAAAGGCCATAAATCATATATATTGGTTTATTATTTTCTATGGCTCTAAAAGATCGACCCATGGCTGTAGACAGCAATGACAGTGCCTGAGGCAAAGTCCGGCATAAGAATGGTGCCTCCGGGTAAGATACGGACCCGGTGAAGAAGCTCGGTGCCTGTCATCCCTACCCTTGGTCCATCACCATGATGAGGATATCTTTTTCCCTGGACCAGCCAAGCAGGCGGCACGGTGGCTCAGTGGTTAACACTGTTGCCTCACAGCAAGAAGGTCCTGGGTTCGATTCCCACCTGGGGCACTGTTGGCACCGTGCTCCGGTGGGTTATGGCCCGATCAGGGGCCTTTCTGTGTGGAGTTTGCACATTCTCCCCATGTTCGCATGGGTCTCCTCCAACATAAGGACCCCAACTAAAAAAAACAAAAAACATGCAGAACACTTCCTGTCCTGTCCCTGACCACGGCATGGACCCACCACCTGGAATTGGTCCCCGGGTGCCAACAAAGTGAGGGCTGCCCACTGCTCCTGGCTGCCCCTGGAGGAAGGACAGCCAGGATGGGATAAAAGCAGAGACTATATCTCATTGTTCACCACTCCTGTGTGTGTGTGTCACCCTCCGCATGTGTGTGGTAATGTGTGATCAATAAATCATTCTTCTTCTTCAGAGTTTTTCTCCTCCAGGTTTTTCTGATGTCCACATACAACACTGTTTTGTCCTATATCTATTGTTTGCACATGTGTTTCTATTATTTTAAGTTTGTGTATGTATCCATCTCCAAGGGGGGAATGTAGAAAATAGTAACACACACACACACACACACACACATTGTACGGGCTATCAAAACAGTTAGACCTCGAGTAATGGATAGAACTGTGGTTGGTAGACTGAAATAGAGACACCTGATCTTTGAGTTATTTCCTACAATTGACAAGTCCCATGGGGTTTTGGTTTGGTTTGATCTGGTTGTGATGGATTAGTTTGAACGTTGGCTCACTCTGACCTTTGTTGACCTTGATTCGATACACTACAGGCGCAAGTTTATCCATAATCATGTACGGATCTGCCCAGTGGAGAAGGGACCTGCGAACAAGTTTCCCTTAGCCCTGTTTCTCCTTTCCCATCGGTTGGATGAGGCTGTAATGCCACACCTTGTCCCCCACTTGGGGTTCGTCATGGGACACTTTTTGCTCATAATAAGCCTTGTGACCTTCTGCACTCACGTCCAGATGTTTCTGAGCAGAGGCGAATGTGGTTTTGTGTTGTTTGTTTAGGTCGGCCATATACTCATGTGTAGTATATGCTGTTACAATACTGTCCTCCACATGCTGTTAGAGCCAGTGTGGTGGTAGGGTAGCCTGCTTGCCAATCATTGTTTCAATGGGGAAGATCCCTGTTGGTTCATGTGGGGTTGTTCTGTGACCTGCGCATGGCGAGTCATCAACTTCACTCCCCTGTGGCTCGGAGGTACCACAAACACAGGTGAAGTGAGGGTGTCAGAGACGTGCCCAAGAATACAGGGTGGACAAGGTCGATCGGCCTAATCGCAATGTGCATCCATGCCATTGTCTTCAGGGTGGTACCTGTGGGAGAGTACGTTGGATCTCAATCACACAGGTACACAGTTTCAGGTCCTTGTGTGATCATGTGCCATTGTCTGCAGCTTTTTGAAAAGTGCTGACGACAATCATGGTGATATCTGCACCCGTGTCAAGAATTGCATCCGGTATCAGCTCATTTTCGAGTGTCGTAGACAGATAGAATTTTCGCTTTATTCCTGTCTCAATGAGGTGACCCAGGAACTGTCGGACGGGTGGACCGCCCTGGGGGCCTGACCTTGGGGTGGCATCAGTCCAGGTTCATTGGGGTCCCAGTGAAGTTCTTCCAGCAACATGTCGAGTTGGTGGGGCAAGGTGGTCTGAGGAGAGGGTTCTCTATCCAGGGGGTAAGTGTTATGGAATTTTTGTCGACCATGTCTCCAACCTCTCCGCGTTTGGCGGTTTTCTCCCCGGCTGGGTGGGAACTCACCTCTGCGGGAGTCCGAAAACTGGTGATTTGCGTCAAACCTTGGATGGCTCTGACTTTTGCTGGACCAGGGTGGTTGTGAGTAACCACGGCCCCGGGGTTGCTGCGGCAGAAACTGTTTGTGGTCCTTGTTAGGCCGATAAGCCAGGGAAGGTTCAGTGTCAGGGCTTAAACTGGCGTTGCATGGGCTCTGCATATTTGCCCTTGGATTGCCTTTGCTTTGCAAACCCCTTTAAAGCCAGCTCACGTAGCTGTCGACTGGTTCAGATGGCCGGGCATGTCGCGATGCCGAAGATGAAAGAGAGTGGTAGGAGATTCTAAATTCGAAGATAGATTTGAAGTCCAAGTCCTCCTCCATCCCATCATTTTGGAGCCAAAGAAGGCTTGATGCAGATGACTGTGGTATTGTTGAGGGGGTTCCTATCTCGCTTACTTGATTACATTACTTGGTTGGCTCGAAGGAACTGCTGATGTCATAACCCGAGGTCACCTTGAGGAGGTGGAGTTTGTCAACCACCTGTTGGTCAAGTAAATTTTGTAACTCACCACCGTGGTTTTCGGCTTTGGTTAAAGAGTGTTTAGTCTCTTCAAGCCATTTCACAAGGTTTTTATTTCCCTCCCATATGAGTGTAATCTCTTCTCTTTCTTCCCGGACTCCAGTTGAGCTGTTGTTTGCTCTCACAATTCATGTGAGTGTCTGAGCTGTGCACACTTTGCAATTGGCATGTGTCCTAACCTTTTGGCCTGGACCTTGTCTTTTAGTGGGTTGGTCACGACCGTGGCTTCGAGGTCTCGCACAACTGTTTCAAGTTGAGGACGGTCGGTATTCAGAATTCTATCTGAATGGCCAGGTATCAATGCCTGGGTATTCTCCATCAGCACTGATTCCAGTTGATTGTGGGGGTCTCTCATGTCTGGGAAGTCAGTTGTGCCTGCTGGGCTTGCCTGATTTCGCCTGGTTTGGTTAAGGAGATTAACTTTATGTACAAATTTAAGAAAGAAAAAAAAACGTGTCAATTCAAAGAGTCCACTAAATGGACATGTGTGATTGTCACGTTAATCTATGAATAAATGTGTAACTTATATAGATTCTTCCTTATTTATTTTGATTATGTTTATTGCTGTTCAAACTTAGTAGGGGTTCTGTGTAAACACAGAGTGAGTGGTTCAGTTTAGTGCAATTTAAAATCAATTGACAAGAAGGTAATTTCATTCTTCCTTAGAATATGAGAGAGTATTTGATTGTGATAAACATGATTAATCCTGGAGTTCCAATCAAACCGGACAGTCCAGTGACACACCGTCTCACAATCAGCTATCCACAGCATGGAGTGACTCTAAGGTGGCTTGAGCTCAAGAGGAAAGAACTCAAAATAGAACAGTTAAGGGCAGTGTCCTAACTGGGTTCAACACTTTTATTGACAGCAGAACCCAGGCTACTGTAGGCCATAGCCAACGCTGAACAACCAAAACCTGTCCGCTTACGGAGTGCGCTCCTCTCTCGTCACCGCTCCGCTCGCTAACTTCACAGGAACAACCCCAACAACTTCCTCACTCTCTGCCAATCACAGGCATGCTACCTCCCCCAAACCACTCACAGGTAGCTCAAGATGACTGACAGGCGTCACAGCTTCTAAGCATGTGACACATTTATTGGCACTCAGAAATAGTACTGCAATAACTCTTTTTTACCTTAACTAAACTCTCTTAACATGGAAAACTCAAACATAACAGTAAACACAAACGTTAATGTTAAAATATGATGAAATATATGTCACTTACACATAATAATAATAATAATAATAATAAGTTTGCTGTTTTTGACAAACATATTAAGTGCACTGCACTTTGTTATTTTTACATTTAATATTGCCTATACAAGTAGGCTATGTGCCCTGTTGATTTAAAAGAGAGAAGGCTGAGTAAGCACCTAGCGTCAAAACTAAGAAGCACTTTTAATTTTTATGTTTTTCTCCCTTTGATTTCATACAGTAGAGACAGAAACCAGGCCTAGTCAGTCATGCTGCTATTTTTCTGAATGGAAAGTTTTGTCTATAGGCAAAATAAAGAGTTAATTGTTTAAAGGATGATGTGTTTTTCATTTTTCATAAATATAAAGCTACCAAAACTATACCGTTACAGTGGCCCAAAAACCATGATTCATACCGAACCATGGGCCCACTGTAACATTGCATCCCTTGCGCAGCGGCACTTTTTGTTTTTTTTGTTTATGTCAGTTCGCTAATGTTAAGTTTAGTCGTGTGAAACCCATCTACAGCCGCCAAGATCTTCTGATCATAGGATTACAATGTAACCAGTATATAAAATATACTGGAGGAGATAGCCAGGACACCGGGCTTTCCGTGGATTGTTGTTGGCTCTGGCAGACAGCCTGCTCGCCGATTGGACTTTAAGTAAGGGCCGACTACCCTGGACCCCGTGCATTGCTGCCTGTAGCTATATTTTTCATTTGTTATTAATATTATTATCATCATCATCATCATCATTATTATGGTGTTATTGTAATAATAATAATACAAATTAAAATAATTTAAATTATATATATATATAATTATATACATTTTATGTTATTACTACTATTATTGTTATTATTATTATTATGAATATGACTACTACTAATAACAGTAATAATAATAATAATAGTAATATAATCATTACATGTTGTGTTGTGTCAATGGTCAGACAGTATTAAATAGCAGGTAATGATTTAGTGACTATAAAATAAATACCGCTATACAATTTGGCACTTCCCCCATGGCCTTTTGGGAGGGAATGAGTGACATTATTCCAGAAGGCAACAGGATAATATTGGTCATTTACACTCACCTATCAAGCGGCACATCATATATTATAGACGTTTCATTTAAAAAACATTGATTTTTACTTAAAAGGCCGTCA
>OMKR01104380.1:0-17305 GCA_900302355.1 Cyttopsis rosea | reverse complement strand
AAGACCAAAAACACAACAACACTAAGACCAAAAACACAACAATACTAAGACCAAAAACACAACAATACGAAGACCAAAAACACAACAATACGAAGACCAAAAACACAACAACACTAAGACCAAAAACAACAACACTTAAGACCAAAAACACAACAACACTAAGACCAAAAACACAACAACACTAAGACCAAAAACACAACAACACTAAGACCAAAAACACAACAACACTAAAACCAAAAACACAACACTAAGACCAAAAACAACAATAACACTAAGACCAAAAACACACAACACTACGACCAATAACACAACAACACTAACACCAAAAAAACACAACAACACTAACACCAAAAAAACAACAACACTAACACCAAAAAAAACAACACTAACACCAAAAAAAACACAACAACACTAACACCAAAAAAAAACAACAACACTAACACCAAAAAAACAACAACACTAAGACCAAAGAAACACAACACTAAGACCAAAAAAAAACCCATAAACACACAGAAAAAACATTCTGCAAATAACTAGCTTTTGCTCCTAGAGGTTAGGAGGGAGATGGCAGAGGGTGTGAAGGAGGGTGTGTGTCTGTGGGTTGTAGCTGGTGGAAGTCTGAGGAGGGGACCAGATGGCTGAGGCTGAAACTGTTGATGTAAAGGATGGGAAACAATCACCCAGGATGGATGAAAGACCCCGCAGAGTTTCCTGTGCAGTAGAGCTGCGACCAATGATTGTTTTCGTCGTCGATCAATCTGTCAGTTATTTTCTTGATTCATCGATTTAGTCGTTTCGTCCAGAAAACACTGAAAAACGTCGATCGCTGTCTCCCGAAGCCCGAGGCGACGTCCTCAAACGTCTCGTTTTGTCCGCAACCCAAAGATATTCGGTTTAGGGTCACGCAGGACTAAAGAGACCAGAAAACGTTCACGTTTCAAAAACCGGAATTGAAGAGTTTGGAAGTTTTCTTCTTTAAAAAACGACTCTAAACGATTAATCGATTAATAGAAATAGTCGGCGATTAATTTAATAGTTGGTGACTAATCTATTAATCGAGTTCGTCATCGTTAGTCAGGTCAATCATCGTTGCAGCTCTACTGCGCGCGCTTATTTTGCTGCGGACGTTAACCACCTTATTGAGTGCATTTTTGTGTGTCACCTCGAGAGATTGGTACCGCCAGATGAAGGAGAAAGTGAGCACAGACACAATAAAAGATTGATAAAACGTTGTCATCGGGGTCCTGTCAACCTGGAACTTAGAGAGTTTCCTGAGACAAAAGATCTTGTACACCGTGTCAGTATTACTCTCAAATGTCAGTTTATTGTCTAGTATAGTATCCAAATTCTTGTAGGACTCCACTATTTCTATATTCCGGCTGATTATATATTCTATATAAAAATACCTTTTAAACAAGTCTTGAATTCCACTTTTACAAACACTAAGCCTTAAAAGTAATTGAGTAGTCTGTCTGACATTAGAATTTAAGGACCTTCGGAGGGCCTGCAGGTCCTTAAAGAGTCTTAAAATGTCTTGCCTTGACTCTGCACCAGAGTCAACATTTCAGATGTTATAAAACACTTTCAGCTTCTTTATACTTACCTGCAGGAAGAAATCCGCAAAGTTTCCCTTGTATTTATTTACCTGTGGAAAAAAAAAAAAGATGTCTGATTTATTCCAGTACTTAATCACTTACCTTGCTATCTGATCTAAAGCAATCTGATATAATAACAGTTCATAACCTGCCCTATTTCTACCTCAGCCCTGTACCAAATACATAACTTACCTTTATAATTTATTGGATATGAGAGAGAAGATTTGTCCAAAAATCTCAAATTTCTTAAAGTCTAAATCTTTTTTCTTTATTTCTTAAATATTAACATATTAAATTTCGCAAGAAATTGGACTTAAAATTTCTTAAATGTATTAAGATGAACTTTCTGAAACCCACAGAGACTCTAATTCACCATTCCACTGCTTAAAAATAATGATTTATTTGACCAATTTTATCAGTATCTTTGGTCATTCTTATGTGCTCCGGGCGTCTTTCACAGGACAACATGGTCAAGTCCAACATCGACAAGAAGTTTTCAGCCCACTATGATGCGGTGGAAGCGGAGCTGAAATCCAGCACCGTCGGTATGGATCCTCCCACAATAATCACTGAAAAACACACTTATTACTAGGGATGCACAGATAGTGTTATCAGGTCCGATACTATGCCTATCCTTATGTAGCTGCATTGATTTCCTGTTTGATGCTTTATTTTAACTCAATTTATCATTTATCAGATTTTTTTCAAAGAAAGAAGTTGGTCATTCATTTATTGGAAGTAATAAACACACAAGGTCACACTGTTATTGCCGCTGAACATTTCAGTATTCATGTCTAGACCCTAGAGCAAGTACTGCTACTCTGTCGATAGCATCGGTGCATAACTACTTACTTACATCCTTGTTATTTTAAGATGCTTGGAAAGGGGGAAAAGTGACCATACTAATGTGATAAACAACAAGCATATGACAGCTTGGTTGTTGGGACACCAAAAGGCTCTGTCTTGATCCCATATATAGCAATATGGTGCGTTATTAGTAAAAAAACACCATTTGCACACCCATTGTAATGACGATACCATTCTGGTGGCTGTGGAAAGTCAGAATGCACAGTACAAGTCCAGCTATTTAGTTTGGTAGATCGGCTGGTGAAAAACGGCATGAAGCTTGTTTGATCGCGTGTCTCGATCAGGTCTGGTAACGCTGAACGACATGAAGGCCAAGCAGGAAGCGCTGGTGAAGGAGAGAGAGAAACAGCTGGCCAAGAAGGAGCAATCCAAGGAACTGCAGTTGTGAGTTACACACCCCTCTGTCGCAAATGATTTACAGTGACAAGATAGAGCGTCTGCGCATGTATCTGTGGTGGTATGTATAATGTTTGATATTGTTTTCATAATGTTTACGTTCGCATTTCTCCACATGGCCACTTGGATGGACATAGATAGCTAGATACTATTTCGTCCTCAGAAATTGTACTGGAATACCTTGAAAATAGCCCCATTTTGTGCTGAAGTGCTTGAAAAGTCCTTGAAAAAAACATTGAAATCATTGAAAACCTGTGATATTCCCCCTGGTTTTGTTATTCAAATGTACCATAATCAAATTTTTCCAGAATGGCTTTTACGACATAGTTTATGCCAGGAAAATGTCAATTTAATCCAGCGTGGTTGGAAATGATTGGAAACACTTAATATATGGCAATGAGATTAATAATAATTATAAAGATTAATGAGATTGATAATATATATGCTAATATAAACAATAGACAATGAGATTAAGGTTATATTATATTTAATTAATAAAGAATTGAAAACGTATTATATTTGTTTTGCATGAAGTCCTTGAAAATGAAAAATATAGTGCTTAAAAAGTACTTGAAAGTCCTTGAATTTCATTTTGTAATGCAAGAATGAACACTGCTTGCAATATTTTTATTTCTATCTCTATTTTGATGTTTTTGTATAATCTTTAGTCTTAGTTTTGGTGTCTTGTCTGATTTGATATATTCTTGATATATTTCTCCTTGCTGAGTTTTTTGACCTGCTGTTATATCTTGAACACCCCCCCCCCTTATCTCATTTAGAGTGGGTAGTTTACCCAGGATCCAAAATAATTTCTCAAGAAAAAAATACTTTATTTTTCTTTATTTATATTTTTGGTGTTTACATGTCTTTCCTCTTCTCTCTCTCAGAAAGCTCGAGAAACAGAAGGAGAAGAAGCGGAAGGAGGAGCAGAAGAGGAAGATAGCCAGTTTATCATTTAATCCCGACGACGACAATGAAGACGAGGAGGAAGAGGAAGAAGAGGAGGAGGAGGAGGAGGACGAGGAAGACTACAGTGAGTACAAATTTTAAGCCCTCGATGCTCTTAAATGAGGATTTCTCCTTAGCCGCGACACGTAACCCCTTTGTATTGATGGCAAGTTGTTTCATCACGACATCTTGTTTAATTCTAAAAGGGTCTTGTTTCATTCGTGACATTTTCGTTTTGTTTTTTGTTTTTTTAATCATATTTATCAGACAAGAGATTCATTTATATTGTCTGTGAATTCATGGTTTTCAACAACCCGCTTGAAATGCATTCTGTGTTAAACCTAGAGGCTGCTATTTGTTTTCTGGCTCCTGCTAACTATACAGACGTGGAGCATCTTTTTGCCTTAAAAGTAGAGTAGACTATTTGTATACATCTGAATTTATTCTTAAAAAGATGTATGTTTGCATTAAAAGGCATTTCACCCTTATTGTTTCCTTTGTCTGTCATCAAGACATTTACTTTACGTTTTTTTATTTCATTTGTTTTATTGTTTTAGGTTTTTAAATGATGAGGAAAGAATGTTTCAAGAATGTGTTTCAAAACCCTTGCGTCTGGGCCTCGACCCAGACCACCCACCAGCAAATACAAGTATTTAAAACAAAAGCCTGTTGCACATTCTCAGTGGGTTTTTCTGTTCCCAGCTCTGCCAGTGAAGAAGAAGAAATTGGGAAAGAACCCAGACGTGGACACCAGCTTCCTGCCCGACCGAGACCGGGAGGTAAGGCCCATGTGGGATGTTCTAGGAAGCTTCACATGCAAAGATCCTTGTTGGATACAAGCTTGTATTTCTTGGTCACCCAGGTGGTCATCAACATTTTGAGCTGTGAGTGTAATGCAGTCTTCTAATGCGGAAATAGCTCTTCACACGATGCTCCAATTTCACGGTTTGTCCCGTGTTTTCAGGAGGAGGAAAACCGCCTCAGAGAGGAGCTGAGACAGGAGTGGGAACGCAAGCAGGAGAAGATCAAGAGTGAGCGCCAGAATCACAAACATTCACCTTTAAACATATTTAATACAGTTCTTATCGGCATCTTGAACTCTAATCCCTGAATTGAAAACGGGGGAAATTAGTTTTTAATCGTTAGTTATTCCAGGGCAGGAGTTTCCCATTGGTAAACACCCACACCCTGGGACAAAAGATCCTGTAAAATGTATGAAATGTTATTCGATGCCTCTGTCTCTTGTCACGTCAGGCGAGGAGATCGAGATCACGTTCAGCTACTGGGATGGATCGGGCCACAGAAAGACCGTCAAGGTAAAGCATGTGGGAACTTTCCACTGAGAGTGCACGTAAAGGTTGTACACACTAAAGCATTATTTCACATGGGTTACTTTCGTACTGTTTTTTTTTTTTTAATGGCCGTTCCGGGACAGCCGTTCTGAATGTAACTGTAATCCCTCTTCATGGGATTCCAGGTTCTGGCATCCAATTAAATCCAATTTTTTTAACTTAAAGTCCCTGTAAAGCCATAATAAATATGTGTTCTGAGTTTTTCACACCCCAGAAACATGTGTTATTAACCACCGAGTCAAATTTGAATGATTAAACAAAATCGGCAAGTATATAAAATTAGGTTTCCAAAACGTGAAAAATGAGACAGTCCCCTTAGGACTGAGGCGCTGGGGTCATGTCCGCTGTAGGTGCTGACACCCTGAGAGCCGCTGCAGCGACAGTGAGAGACTCATTCAGCGAGTCCATGTATAATGTGTTTAGAAACAAATCACTGAATTCCCTTTACAGGGACTTTAAGCCTTATTTTCCAATTATTGGGAGTCAACAGTCGCCAAAGAATGTCGTTGTGATTGCTCCATTGCACGGCATTCGGCCGAAAGCTATTCTCACAATACTGCATCAATTTAAAAGATTCCGATGCCTCGGGTTGACTCCCAATGATTAAAAACATAAGGTTTAGGTTTAAAAAAATACCGGAGTTCTCCATTAATGTTAACTTAAGACACACTAGATAGATTTCCCATGGTGCCTTTTTTTCTGTTCTTCTCCCTCCAGATGAGGAAGGGCAACACCATACAGAACTTCCTCCAGAGGGCGCTGGAGGTGCTCAGGAAGGACTTCAGCGAGCTCAGGTGAGGAAGAATCCCACTGATACAAAGTCGACAGGAGGACCGACGCTGCTGTAACGTCTGTGTTTAAGAACGGGCCTTGTTTATATCTTTCCTTCCTTTCCTCTCCCTTCCCACTTTCTTACTACCCCCTTCTAATGGAGACTTGGGGGTGGGGGGTGCAAAGGGAGACAAAAATAAAATTTGAAAACATTTAAACGTAAAGCCTTTCAAACTCCCATGAAAGAAACTAATTTCCTGTAGCCCAGGCTCCTCCTCTGAACGAGCCCCCTCTACATATTTCTTAACCACAGCTGCTCCTTTTGGGACGGTTATGGTCGTGCGAAGCGTGCGTACCACCTTACTCGCTCTCCCTCCACAGGGCGCGACACCAAACTACTGCCGTGCCAGGAGTCCCCTGAGTGCCCTGTTCTGACTTAGTCTGACTTGACTTGTCGAGACTCCTTTTCTTCTCCTTCCGCGCAGGTCTGCCGGAGTGGAGCAGCTGATGTACATCAAAGAGGATCTGATCATCCCACACGTGAGTATGTGGCACGGGCGTGAGTACCTGGGAGGTCCACTTAGCGGCCGAGCAAGTTTTTCCACAGCGGCGCTGTAAAGACATTCCTGTCCGTCTGCTTGAGAAGTGAGAACACCTGTGATATTCCCTCTGGTGTTGTTATTAAAATCGTAACCTTGTAACATACAACAGAATCGCTTTTATGACATGGGAAATGTCAGTTTAATCCAGCATGATTGGAAACACTTATAGTAGTAGATGACAATGAGATTAATAGTAGATATATATATATATATATATATATATACTAATATAAATAATAGACAGTGAAATTATGATTATATTCTATTTTAATTTATAAAGATCCCATTGAAAATTGAGTAGATTTATTTTGTGTCCTTGAAAATGAAAAAATAGTGCTTAAAAAAGTACTTGAAACTCCTTGAATTTCATTTTGTAATTCCAGAGTAGCTCTTCTCATTCTCTCACTTACGGCATTGTGAATTTGGACACCTCTATCAAAAATGGAACGATATTTTAGGGATGACTATTGGGGCTTTCATAAGATGTAAGACATATTTGAGAAACAATTGCGAGTAATGTGGATACTCAGACCAAGCAGGCAGAGGCGTTGAGTAGAACAGCTAGAACTAGTCTACGGAGTTCAGAAAATTGATGAAAAATCAATGAAAACATTTAACCACATCGCAATGTCACGACAACCAATCCCAGACCATATCTAGTCTCATATCGCGATATCGATGTATCGCACACCCATAAGGCCGACCTGGCTAAGACGTCGCTGTCAACCCTCCCAGTTTCCCCCGGATTCTCCTGTATTTTACACTTCTCTCCTGCTGTCCTGCTGTTTTTTTTCCCCCTGGCTGTATTTTTAATATTCCTCAAATAAAAAAAGTTTGGCCGCTGGGAGCCTTACGAGCCCGAGAAGAAGTGGGATAAAGGGGAGGCTTTGCTGTTCCTCACGCTGTTCCAACACTGAAATATGGCCAAGCAGCTCATATGGTTTTTCTTAAGTACACTGCTTAAAAGAATAGAACAGTATAACACCAAGTCAGTTAAACTTCAGGGATATCACTCTGTCCATTTAGGAAGCACAAGTGACTGTGAATCAATTTCACCTGCTTTTGTGCAAATGAAATTGACAACAGGTGCAATGGAGAGGCAAAAGCAAGACAACCCCCAAAAAAGGAATGGTTTTGCATGTGGTGGTCACAGACAATTTCTCTCTCCTTATCCTTCCTGACTGATTCTTCTCTAGTTTTGTGTTCTGCTAGTGTCCTTGTCACTACTTGTAGCATGACGGTACCTGCAGCCCAATCAGGTTGCACAGGTAGTTCAGCTTCTCCAGGATGGCACATCCATACATGCGGTTGCAAGAAGGTTTGCCGTGTCTCCCAGCACAGTCTCAAGAGCATGGACGAGATACCAGGAGACCGGCCGTTACACGAGGAGAGCTGGACAGCGGGGCATCAACCTAGCTGCTCCTTTGTGCGAGGAGGAACAGGAGGAGCACTGCCAGAGCCAAATCAAAATGATCTGCAGCAGGCTACTGGTGTGCATGTTTCTTACCAAACTGTCAGAAACAGACTCCATGAGGGTGGCATGAGGGCCCGACATCATCTAGTGGGACCTGTGCTCATAGCCTAGCACTGTGCAGCTTGATTGGCATTTGCCAGAGAACACCAGAATTGGCAGGTCCGCCATTGGCACCCCGTTCTCTTCATAGATGACAGCAGGTTCACACTGAGCACATGTGACAGGCGTGAAAGAGTAACATCATCCAGCGGTTTGGCGGTGGGTCAGTGATGGTGTGGGGAGGCATATCCTTGGAGGGTCGCACAGACCTCCATGTCATAGCCAACAGTCCCCTGACTGCTGTTGGGTACCAGGATGAAATCCTCAGAGTGATTGTCAGACCTTGGTCTGGTGCAGTGGGCCCTGGGTTCCTCCTGGTGCAGGACAATGCCCGGTCTCATGTGGCCAGAGTGTGTAGGCAGTTCCTGGATGATGAAGGAATCGATGCCATTGAATGGCCCTCTCGTTCGCCTGACCTAAATCCAATTGAGCACCTATGGGACGTTATGTATCTGTGCATCCGATGCCGCCAAGTACTGCCACAGACTGTCCAGGAGCTCACTGATGCCTTGATCCAGGTCTGGGAGGAGATCCCCCAGGACACCATCCGCCGACTCATCAGGAGCGTGCCCGGATGTTGTCGGGAGTGCATACAGGCAGGCGGGGGTCATACACACTACTGAGTCACATTATGAGATGTCGTGATAAAATTCACACAAGTTGGTTCAGCCTGTGATTTCAATTTTTTACTTAGATTTTCGGTGTGATTTTGAATCCAGCCCTCAATGGGTTGATGATTTTGGTTTCCATTGACCGTTGTTACGTCATTTTGTTCTCAACAAATTATACAATGTACATCAGTAAAGATTTTCAACTCGAATAATTCGTTCCTCAAGATCTGATGTGTTATTTAACTGTTCCCATAATCTTTTTGAGCAGTGTATGTGTACAAAGTCACCCAAATATGAGAATTCTATCCCTATCTGGGATAGAACTGAACAGTTACCTAATAACTCCCCAAATGAAATCAAATGAATATTGAAGATGTCTGCAATCCATTGCATTCATTTGAGCTGAACCACCTGCACATACATGGACCACATGCAGTTGTTTACAGGTAAGTGGATAGCCCCTGTTGGATCATGCTGACAAATACCTTGATGTCACCTTCATCACACCTACATCGACTCCTTAAGAGCTGAGATTAAACCTGCAGATTACCGGTTTATCCAAAGTCGGCCCTTATCTTATTGCATAGCCTGGGTTTTGGTACCTTGTATTTATCTAGGAATGGACTAATTATCTACCTGGTAAAGTTGTCCATTAGCCATCCGAGTAGCGTCCATCCAGCTGGTCACCATTGAGCAAAGGTGTCGCTAGCGTGGCGGCTCATCAATGAGTCACTTCAGAACCCGTTCAAAATTAGTCGACTGTCGATACTCGGCTGTAATATTTCTGGAATTTAACCAACCCAAGCAATGAAACACATATATAGAAAAAAATATTTTTCTGCCATTGTGGGTGGAGCTGATTCACCTGGGAAAACTCTGGGTTTTGGTACCTTGTATTTATCTAGGAATGGAGTATTACCTACCTGGTAAAGTTGTCCATTAGCCATCCGAGCAGCGGTGACGTTGACTGTAGGCTGCGCCGCCGATCTCCGTGATCTCGGTTTGCTACGCGATCTGCTGTGCGAACGTTCCCTGTTTCCAATAATAACAGTGTTTTTATTGTACATGTATTTATTGTAATTAAATGAAACAAAAGAAGCCCCGTGTGTAATGGGGACATCTTCTCATACTCTTGGACTAATGAAAGAAGAGCAATATCTGATCAAAGTGTTTGGTCTCTTTGTGTCCCCTCAGCACCACAGCTTCTACGACTTCATCGTGACGAAGGCCAGGGGCAAATCAGGTCAGAAACGGCCCTTCTTCTTCTTCTTCTTCTTCTTTCGGCTGCTCCCGTTATGGGTCGCCACAGCAGATCGTCTGTTTCCATCCGATCCGCATATTTGATTTGCTATAGGTTTTACGCCGGATGTCCTTCCTGACGCAACCCTCCCCATTTATCCAGGCTTGGGACCGGCACTGAGCATTCACTGGCTTGTGCATCCCCAGTGGCTGGGGGGGATACATACATGTTTTGTTTTTTTGATGGTGGGAGGAAACCTGAGCACCCGGAGGAAACTCACGCAACACGGGGAGAACATGCAAACTCCACACAGAAAGGACCTGGGACCTAATGTCCCCAAAACGTCTTTTTTTGGGAGGGGGGGGCCTCTTTTTATGTGTTACATTACGTGGTGTATTGCGCTGCTTTTGAATCCCGTTCTTCACCCTATGTTTTCCAGGTCCTCTGTTTAGCTTCGACGTCCACGATGATATTCGACTGGTGAACGACGCCACCGTGGAAAAAGACGAGGTAGAGTTTTTTTTTTGTGTTGTCTTTGATTGTTTTTTCAGTCTTATTCTCCAACGTTTTGGCTACAGAAAGTCAGGTTAAGGTGAAGAAAAGCAGGGCTGTCACGTTCATGAAATTTTAGTCATATATTGTCATTCAAATAGTCGCGATTACCAATTGAATTTTTTGTCCATTTTATGCCACTATCATTGTATAAGCTTATAATAGTGCAATGATAAATGTCTACCTTATGAAGAAGAGCCATTTATTGACATTGAATATTATACATAGACACTTAAATTGATGAAATTAATTAATTCACATTGTATGTCATTTCTAATACAGGGTAATATTTCTCCTGTTGTTGGATGGAGACATATGATTATGGAATCTTAACGATTTTTACAAAATTGATGGCGTCTCTGCCTGTCCGTCCCCAGTCTCACGCGGGCAAAGTGGTGCTGAGGAGCTGGTACGAGAAGAACAAGCACATCTTCCCCGCCAGCCGCTGGGAGCCTTACGACCCAGAGAAGAAGTGGGATAAATACACGGTGAGGGGAGGCTTTGCTGTTTCTCACGCTGTTCCAACACTGAAATATGGCCAAGCAGATCATATTGTTTTTCTTTGTATGTGTACAAAGTCACTCAAATATGAGAATTCTATCCCTATCTGGGATAGAACATAGAACTGAACAGTGACCTAATAACTCCCCAAATGAAATCAAATGAATATTGAAGATGTCTGCAATCCATTGCATTCATTTGAGCTGAACCACGTGTACATACATGGACCACATGCAGTTGTTGTTTACAGGTAAGTGGAAAGCCTCATGGATCATGCTGACAAATACCTTGATGTCACCTTCATCACACCTACATCGACTCCTTAAGAGCTGAGATTAAACCTGCAGATTACCGGTTTATCCAAAGTCGGCCAATATCTTATTGCATAGCCTGGGTTTTGGTACCTTGTATTTATCTAGGAATGGACTGTTATCTACCTGGTAAAGTTGTGTAGCAGCGGTGTCGATCGCGTGGCGGCTCATCAATGAGTCACTTCAGAACCCGTTCAAAATTGGTCGACTGTCGATACTCGGCCGTAATATCTCTGGAATTTAACCAACCCAAGCAATGAAACACACTTTAATAAAAAACATTTTTCTGCCATTGATGAGCTGATTCACCTGGGAAAACTTTGATGTGCAAGTCACGCGGTGCCAAGTTATCGGTCCCGTAGCCTAAAGCTGTGATCTATCTAAAAGAGAAGAAAAAGGTATTCTGTAGTCGTCTGCCAGCTGAGCATGCACGAGCATGTTCTGCCTCATGATAACGCCCCAGGTTGTCGCCGCCTTGCAGATACCATTGGTGTCCTCAGCCGTGTTTTCCACCAAAGAAATAACCAAGATGGCCCCTGAGAACCTTCTGGCATCCCGCGTGTGGATCAGTTTTGGACTAATTCTGTGCATTTGGTTTTGTTTCAGATCCGGTGAAACTGTGGTGTTCTCCTCCCGCACCTGTGGTTATGGATGCAAAAGTTTATTTTATTTTTTCTCCATGATTCCTATATTTGTATTGTCAAGAAAAGACGTTTTTTTGAAAGCTTCGATAAAGCGGTAAAATATTCACTCGACTTGCAACACACCTTTATTTGTATATAGCTCACAAATAACGATGTTACTACCTGGTTGAATCAAATGTATCTGGCTACAATTTATTGATTTAAATTTTAAAAATTTAATAAAAACATTGGATGCTTTTCAGTGACTTTTGCGACTTTTGCTTTGATGATGATTGGTGTGTGTGTATAACCAATGTCACTTTCTTGGCCCTTTACCTCCCAAGGGTATTTTTCTCACTTTTCTAGGAAAATAATCTTGTTTCTCGAGACAGAGAGACCCACCCACTCACCCACAGACACCTCCCATCAGCCCTCCTCCCCCTAGTCTTTCTGACACTGGCTGTCACGCCAGTGCTCCACGGCCAGTTAAAGCCAGCGGGGTTGAGAAGACATAGAGAAGACGTCTTAACCTGTGTGGGTGTGTGTAAGAGTGTGTGTCGTCAAGGTGGAGGTCTGTTGCTCCCGGAGGACTGTCATGTTCATCTCGGCATGATGTCGGAAGCCTTTGTTTGGTTCCAGCTTTTGGTGCTCGCTCGGCCCCTCTGGGCTGAAGAGTTGCAAGCCCCTGGCGCTGGAGCAGCCATCGCTCCGCAGCCCTGCAGCCTGGAGTGCATCCGACGGGTAAACTAGCTTTAGCTGGCTTTTTAACTTTTTTTTTTTAAATTGTTTTATTTCTTTGTAATAACACGTCTATTCTGGGCTATTCACTACTCCTACTTCAAAAGATAGTAATACTTCAGGAATTTGGTGTGGCAGTACAACAGCGCAACCACCAACTGGGTCAAATCTGCAGTGTCTGTCTTAGTATAAGGCCTTGCTGTCAGCATTTCCAGGATAAATAACTAATTATTTTACTAATTACTAATTACTTTGACGACTGGCTATGTATCATGGCACCAGGCCACAGATTGGTCAGTGTTAGTTCCTCAAACAAACACTGAACTGGGGAAGACTTGTCGTTTTCTTTCAACACTGAGCACCTTATGACCTGGTGACCAGAATCTGGTGGTTTAAGACATTTTTTGCAACACTCTCATTGTTTCGTGTCTTGTGTCTGACTATACATCTATGAAAAAGACATCTTGAGGCCAATGAAGACGACCTACACATTTTAAACGTATTATTATTATTATTCGCATTACAGATGGGATTCATTTGCAGGTAAGCCCTCAGAAGAGTCATCTCTCTGTTTTAAACACATATACCATCAAATTTGGTATATTCGCACAAATTATCATTTTTCTTGCTTGGGAAGCTGACCATACATTGCTCGAGCAAGCCGCCATATTGGGAGGAACACTCGAATTGACTGTGAATGTCGGTTAAAAGATGGCTTGGAAGTCTTGTTAGGTGAAAAACTGCCACAGAAAATCTTGCAACCATCTTGTGTGAAACCCCTCGACCCTTCTATTTCTCCCTTCCTTTCTCCACTTTTATACATTTCGTATATTTTAGCTATTTTTCTATGCAATTGAATGGAAAGTGATCCCCCAAAAATGGCGCCTGGAGTCCATAGCAACTCATAGCAAACGTCAAACTTCACATTCCCTATTCAGCAGAGCATAAGGTCATAGTGATATCAGACAGAATTGTCAACTCCTTCTCCATCTTCAGTCTGACATCGCCTCTGACCCATTTCCGTGGGGGAGGGGGATTGGATTTTCCCTAACCAATCACCAGAGACCGACGTGTCCGCCTGAATCTGACGTCATTTTAAGTCGACACTGATGCGTAGCCATGCCAACATACCTGTGTTGCCGAGGTTTTAAGAGTAGAGCAGAGCCAAAAAAAAAAGTAAGTAATTTGATTCAATTTAGAACAGCCTTGATAGCAGCGTCTATGTTATCTGCTGTTATTACTCCTCCAACGGCGTTAGCCCCGCCCATGCCACTGATTGGCTAATATTTAGTCCTGCCTGCCCATAGCGACACTCATTGGACCAAACGTCTTTTCAACCGGAGAAATCGCTGTTCCATGTCGCAATACCAGACCATAAGAATCAGCCCACTCGGTGGAGTGGACGGGTTCAAAGGTCTGGACCCAGGCAAGTCATAGTTCGCATTTTACTAGGCACGAGATCAAGACCACCAAGAAGACAAGACCATTGGACTAACACTACTTTAGGCACAAGGGGTTAGAGGTGTTTTCAGAACAATCCCTCGAGGAAAAACGGGTTCGGACTTTGTGAGAGCTATTTAGAATGCATTTTCTGAAATGTTACATCTATTGGGTTTGTTACAAGTCAGAATCAGTCATTTGCATCTGCAATGCTCTTTGTATAATTTTTTGTGCATATTTCTTTGTATTATTTCATTAAAGCAACTCATTGTCATCAATGTTTACATGAAAATTGATTAAAACAAATATACGAGTAAGCAACGGATATGGCCATTCCTCAAATTAGTTATATACCATGCTTGGAACTGTCAAATCCATTTTGCATGTACAATAAAGCCAAAAATACATTTTATTTAACTCTCATTTAAGGCACGGTAGTCTCGTTTATTTCGAATAAATCACGAAATCTGGCTTACAAAATACAAAATTTACTCCTTGGTGCACTACCTCTACTCATATACCCGGACATTGTAAACTACTTTTGTAAAAAACTGCCATGGCAACATTTTAGCAAAACAAAACAAAAGGTAAGCAGGTAACCATCTTAGCAGCACAAGCCGCTAAAGAACCTTGCGCCAAATTTAGACGGATTTAGAAGTTGGGGGACAAAATTTCGGGGGGAGAACAAATGCATATAATTTGGCTGAGGGCGTACTTTAATTTAGCATAGGGTGATTCTTTTGGTGGACTCTACTATATAGTCTCATAAGGTGATTAACAGAGCTGATGCTCAAGCACATTGTGCAACACCAAACATATTTTTCCTATTTTTCTATTCTTTTTCTTTTCATTGTATTACTTTATTATTTATTTTTCTGTTTAATATATTCATATTTACCTATTTTAAATCTATGATATTACTATTTTTCTTCTTTATTTCTCTTCTTGCATAGATTGGCTTGGAGATTTAGCATTTCAGTTAAATAAAGACATATTTCCATATTTAATTTCTATTTCCAGTACACAATAATTTATTTGTCCACCACATAACCTAAAGCTGTTCTCTAGTTTTTTGGAAAAGTTGCTGTAGCAACACCGGGTTCTTGGGAAGGACTCGAAGAGACACAGGCATTCAATAGAATCGCTCAGGTGCGGAGATAAATTATGAAATTATAATAACAATAAACATAAAGCTTGGACTGATTTGCTGTCTTGGCATACACAGGCTCTGGCTCCCTGTCTCTCTCTCGAGCTGTAAGACAGAAACTCCCAGCCGAGTCGGATCGATCGGCGCCCGTGGGTCTCGGGGCCAACTTGGAACAGCCTCACCGACGCGGGACGAAGCCAGCGCTGCACCTGCAGACCGTGGCCTAACCACGCCCCGTCGTCTGCCACGGTTGCATTGAACAGATTTGATTTTCCCTTTGCAAAAAGGTTTTGGATAGCAGAAACGGGCAGAAGGAAGCGATATACTGATACGGTCCCTAACGATTCAAATCTTTTTTTTTTTTTTTGCAAATCGATCCAATTTTTCACCTTTTTTGGAGTTTGGAGTTTTAATCCGCCTCTGCCCGGGGGGGGACGTCCTGAACTTTCACTGCAGTGTCCCTCCATACCACAGACATACCAAGCAGCCTAATTTATGACATCACACCCGAAGAAAGAGGTTTAAAGGTCGGAATGGAGTCTCCCAAGTTCATGGTTTCAGAACAATATTTGTATGCCTTTATAGCTTATGGACGTCTGTGTCAATATTTTAACGTCGGGAAGTATTTATTTTCTCTTTTTTGTAAATAAAATAGTACGCATGCATTGCCAGGTAAATTCAACCTTTCGTATTTTCACTGACATTGACCTAATTGTCAAAATGGTATCGGGAAGTCGTGTACTCGGTTCTCCCCAAGTCATTGTTTGTTATCCTCTTAGCTTTTGTTTGGTTTTGGATCTTGATTTATAGCTCGTTAGCACTGATCCATAAGGATCTGCAAATCCGATGAACGTGTCCAAATATTACACGTCAGCCTCTCGTCCGATGACTTCATCGCACGCTTGGCACATGTAGATACGGGGTTAGGGTTAAATACCGTGTATGAGCGTTGCGTGCAAGAAGCTAGTCATCACATCATCGGGTCAACTACCCAAGAACACACACCCACACACACACCCACGCACGCATACGAGCTGTCTCCTCCCCACTGCTGCTGTTTTCTTCTCTCGTCCCGTGCCCCGAGGTGGATCCACTCCCCTCTCGTTTTCTCCAGCCACACGCCTTCGCTTAAAAACCTGAAACACCAGTTGCTAATGTTTGTGTGCAAGGTGCTCGTGTTTTGTTTTCAATTGTGCATCTGTAGATGATAAGGGGGGGAAAGAAACCTCCCAAAATCTTGGGGCTGATGAGGCGGAAGCGTAAAACACGGTTATGGTGAAATTCCGTCTTTGGATCCACATGGCGTGTTGAACCCGAGGTGGAGAATGTTGTTTGCGGCGGCGCGCTGACATCAGCGCCGGGATGTTTTTAATGACCTCCAGGGCATCGGCAAACCCATTTATTCTATTATTCGAAAACCAACAACAGACTTTGTGGAAAGCAAACAAAAAAGGCTTTGAAGTCCATTCTTGTGTGGAAACAGGGAAAAGGTGGATGGAAACATTGAGAATTGGTTGTTCTGAGATGTTTTGTTCACTAATAACGAACCTCTTACTTGTCGTTAAAATGGACTCAAAAGGGCGTTTTGTGTAATAACCATGTAATAACCATGTAATAACCATGTAATAACCATGTAATGGCGGCATGGCGGCACGGTGGCTCAGTGGTTAACACTGTTGCCTCACAGCAAGAAGGTCCTGGGTTTGATTCCCGCCTGGGGCACTGTTGGCACTGTGCTCCGGTGGGTTATCTCCCGATCAGGGGCCTTTCTGTGTGGAGTTTGCACGTTCTCCCCGTGTTCGCATGGGTCTCCTCCAACATAAGGACCCCGACTAAAAACATGCAGAACACTTCCTGTCCTGTCCCTGCCCACGGCATGGACCCACCACCTGGAATTGGTCCCCGGGCGCCCACAAAGTGAGGGCTGCCCACTGCTCCTGGCTGCCCCTGTTGGAAGGACGGCCAGGATGGGATAAATGCAGAGACTGTATCTCATCGTTCACCATCTGCATGTGTGTGTGTGTGTGTGTGTCACCAT
>OMKR01104276.1:3296-13583 GCA_900302355.1 Cyttopsis rosea | reverse complement strand
TTTAGATCGAAGTTAGACATGTTTTCTGATTTTCACTGCTCCTGGCTGCCCCTGGAGGAAGGACGGCCAGGATGGGATAAATGCAGAGACTGTATCTCATTGTTCGCCACTCCTGCATGTGTATGTGTGTGTGTCACCCTCCGCATGTGTGTGGTAAATGTGTGATTAATAAATCATTCTTCTTCTAAAATAATGGCATCCAACTTGCAGATGCCAGTTTGACCAGCACAAACCCTAGGTACTTGGACTCCTGTTTGGCCAGGGTGCACTTGTCTGGGCGGGTGGTCAGGCCTGCTCCCTTGATCCTCTGCAGCACTTCTTTCAGATGAGACAGGTGCTCTTCCCAGCTGTCATCAAGGTAAGCCACAGCGAAGGATTCTGTGCCCCTCAGCAACCTGTCCATCATCTTTTGAAAAGTTACTGGGGCTCCATGTAGGCCGAATGGAAGCAATGTAAATTGGAAGTGGCCAAAAGGAGTTATGAAGGCTGTTACCTCCTTGCTCTCCTCAGTCAGTGGGACCTGCCAGTACCCTTTACAGACGTCAAGGGTACTGATGAAGCTGGCACTGCCTAGTCTTTCAACAAGGTTGTCAACCCTGGGCATAGGGTACAAGTCCAGTTTACTCACTCCACTGACTTTTCTGAAGTCCAGACAGAACCTCAACGTACCGTCTTTCTTGAGGATCAGGATGATCGGGCTACTCCACTCACTGGAAGAAGCTCACCCCCATCTCACACATCATCTCCAACTCAGACAAATGAGATAAATCAAGTTGCTTCTCCTGTTCTCAAAGAATGGGTAGATATTGTTCCACTGACTCCTCTTCCTTCACAGCACGGATGAAGAGAGACTGGGGTGTAGGTGCTTCTGGAACAGAGTGGGGGTGCCATTTCTTCAGCATGTTGATATGGTTTGAAGGGGCTGCTTCCGCTCTGGTATGCAGATTTGGTAGGCCCTGCCATTTGCCAGCAATTTGTTACCAGATGTTGGCAAAAGTAGCAAGACTTGCTCCCCAAGCTCAAAGCTCTGCTTCCTGGCTGACTGGTCATACCATTCCTTTTGTTTGGCCTGGGACTTCAACAGGTTCTCACGAGCCATGGCTGTGGTCTTCATGAGCTGCTCATGCATCTTCAGGACAAAAGAGACAATATTCATAATTTTTGGCTTGTCAGACTCCTCCCACATCTCCCAAAGCACATTCAGAGGGCCTCTGACCTGATGGCCATAAAGCAGCTCAAAAGGTGAAAACCTAGTTGAGTAGTGGGGAACATCATGGTATTCAAATAGCAAGAAAGGCAGCCACTTGTCCCAATCCTTCCCTGTTTCGGAGACAAACTTCTTCAGCATACCTTTGAGAGTTTTATTTAAATGTTCTACCAGTCCATCAGTCGGAGGGTGGTAAGGGGTGGTAACTCTTTTAATCCCTAACAGGTCATAGACTTGGGAAAGTGTAGGACTCATGAAGTTGGGACCTTGATCAGTGAGGACCTCTTTGGGGATGCCAACCTGGGTGAAAAACTTTAACATCGCTGTGGCTACCTGCTTAGCTGTCACCTCTCTCAAGGGGTAGGCTTCTGGGTATTTAGTAGCATAGTCACAGATGACCAAAATTAACTTGTTGCCTACCTGGCTCCTTTCTACTGGGCCAACTATGTCTACTCCAATGTGCTCAATGGGGGTACTGATGACAGGGAGTGGTAAATGATTCGCCCATGGGTCAGTATGCCCTACCCTCAGCACCTCTGCCCTACATGCCTCAGGAAGTACAAGCTGTTTACCATCATCACATTGCCTGTACAAAAGACCATTATCCAAAACAAAATGCTCAGAGAGTATGCTAGCACTAGCCTCCTCTGTTTTTTTGAAAAACAAATAAAAAATACAAACTACACTGCTAGTGTAGGATCACTTTTCTGTTGAGGAGCAAGGTTGCATATAAATAAATATGTTCCTCAGCTAGCTCTGGAGCCCCAACTTCCTGTTCTGGCTGCTCAGTTGACTGTAGCAACGTCTTCCCCACATGCTCTGTGCGCCTGGCCAGTCTTTCCTCCTGAGAGATTGTTGGAACCTCATCTACCTGTTCTTCATAAAATGGCATGAGCTGCATGTGTCCATGGTGCTAGCTGGAGCTTGATGAGAAGGCCTGTGGTGTAGTGAATAAATGCCTGGACTATTGGTGGAACCTGGCTCTGTAATTGCACTCACAGACATTGATCTAGCAGGGCTTTTCAAGGCAGGAACAGATGTAACAAACTGTGGACTGTGAACCGCCATTCAACAGTACCGTGCCCACTGGTGACTCTGAAGAAGATTCGGGAGGAGCCATCAGATTAGGTCTAGGAACATATCACAGGCTTGTAGTCTTAGGTTTTTTAACGGGGCAAAAGGGACGAGTATGGCCTGATTCTCCACAGTTGTAACACACTACCTCAGCTTTGTTACCTGACTGAGCTTTGCTTTTGGCAGATTCTACAACTGAGGGATTTCTGAACCTGGGTTGGCCTGGAGTGAGATTCCCTGAACCACCACCTTTACCCCACCCCTCAGACTTACCCCCATGTGGTCGGAGTTGCCGTGCATAGCGGTAGCCCCCTGGTCCCTTGTGAGCAGTCACATAGGCGTCGACCAGTTCTGCTACCTCTGCAGCAGACGCCGGATTGTGCTCTTTGTGCCTTTACCTCCGGGAATAGCACTCTGAGATACTGCTCCAGGACCATCTTTTCCATCATCTCCTCCTTGGTACTGGTGTCATACTGGACCCATTTACAGAAAGAATCCTTGAGGTAGGTATACAGCTTCTGTGGGGACTCTTCTGCAGGTATCTCAAGCACGGAACTGCTGATGGTATGTGTCTCTTTTTAATTTTGTATTTTCTCAACACCGCCATCTTCAGTAGATCATAGTTCTTTGTGCCATGGCCACAAACGCACTTCTGGTTTTACCAGTCAACAGGGGAATGAGACGAAGGCCAGTTGTACAATACTGCCAACCTCTCAAAAGTGGTAAGGAAATGTTCAATGTCATCCGAGTCCTCTAACCCAGCCCACAAGGGTGGCCGACCAGCCCTGGCAGCCTGCAAGTCCAATTGGAGTTGTGATTTGGTGGTTGAGGACACTAAACTTATGCTCCTGCTTTGCCACCTCTTCCTCCTGTCTTCTGTCTCTCTCAGACTGTAACTGCATGAAGCTCTCAAACATCTGAGCCAAGGTGCACAGACTGGACTCAGAAGACGTACTGGGGTTGATTTCTGACTGGAAACTATGCTCCTCAGCCCCTCCTGTGGTTCTGTGGGCTGCTGTTGGCTCCTCTTGGGAGGCATCCTCTGGCTTGTCTTTGCTTCTGACACCATGTGTAAAGATTAGGCCAAGTGGTGGGAGAAGGAGTCACAGAGGCAGTTGTCAATCACCAGGTGTTGGTTTTATTTTTCTTTCACCAGAAAAAATAAAATAAAATTATAAAGAAGAAAAAAAACACTAGGCTACTCAAAATACAACATAAGGAAACGTAACTTTCCCAAAACAAAGAAGCCATGAAGCTGTCATTTCGCTCTGCTCCCTGCACCTGGATGAAGCCGAGCTCCATTTGAAATGCATTGCAGCCTGTTTGGCAGAGGCTGTGCGCCGGTGGTGTGACTGTACCTTAATGCCCATTTGCGAATTGGTCTGGCGATGCCAAGCTACTGTCTCATAGTTTTTGGTGGGAAAGGATTTATCACCATGATGTGCTTAAAATTAGAAAATGTGTATGTGTACTGTATGTATGAGAATACTGTTATAGGCAAACACAAGTCTTATTATTTTTTGGGATTATTTTAGGTCAATATTTCATTCACAAGTGCAATCAGTCTAATGGCACCCCAAAGGTTTTCTTAGAAATGATTTTAAAATGTATTATTCTCCATCACATCAAGTGCACTGATGACTTTTGGTTCAAATTATAAGTCTTGTTAAAATGTATGATATTGGTAGCATTTGTTCGATTGCTTTTTCTTTGTTTGTTTCTGTTCCTTTTTTCTGGTATTCCCTTTTTCTTGACTTTTGAACTACATCTCATCATAATTTCCCTCCTTGTGCCTTGCAACGGTTTCAACTTGAATGTATGAAAAGAAGTGATCAAAAATGACATAAAAAATAGCTGAAATAAGCGATTTAAAATTCTTTTCAAATTCAAAATTATTTTCAAATTTACAACAATCAAGGCAGTCATCATATGAAACATATCACAGTAAATTACTGAGCATTCACAAGTACAAAATATTCTTTATAAGATTTAAAACAATAGACTAAACATAGATGAAGAAAAAATAATAGTAATACAAAAATTTAGTGCATTTAATTCAATTAAACATAAAATTTGTATTTGTATTTGTATTTGTATTTATTAATGTATTTATGAATGAAGAATTTAGCTAAAATTAATAAAATGTTAATTAAAATTTTCAACCCTCTTGTTCTCTCATCTTTCATCATTTACATAAACACTCGATTAGCAGTTTTAGATTTTCTCAGCAATACTAATTCATGAACGTGGAATCCAGAACTAATGTCACAAGAAGAAGGAAGAAAGGGAGGAGCAAAGGCAGGAAGGAAGGAACGAGGAGGAAGGAACGAGGAAGGAAGGAGAGAAGAAGGCATGAAGGCAGTAATATCTTATTTTGTATTTGCTCTTACTAGAGAAAAAAAAACATTTCCCAATCTGAGGCAGGTTTTGAATCATGCGTCGACTACACTGTGTTGTGGCTGTTGGGCCGTCTTCAGGGCTTCATTTTAAACTCATTCACTATCAGTGTAGATATTGTTTTTCTTGTATTTGTTGTTGTTGTTCTTTTTTTGTTTGTTGGTGGTTGAAACCAGCTTATTGGCCACCAACTGGACTGGAGTGTGGCTCATTAGAATGACAGGACCAAACAACAACAAAGAAACCTCTCAAATACACTCTTTGATACAATACAATCGGGTTCCACTGCGAAGCCGAGAACCCTATTGTAATTGCTGGAATTCCTATTTATTTTTCTCCCATATTTCATCCATACATTGGTAACTTTTTGTCCATTTCGGCACACACATAGTCCAGGCCCTGCGTAACCTGGCCACAAACAATGGCATTGGTTGGCCTGTAGGGGGCGCTATAGCACGCATTCTGAGTCAAAGGCTCATTGCTGCCGCCACGTTTGTCCTAGCAAAGTGAAACTTGATTCACATATGCAGCTGGACATTCTGAACAATTTTGCAATTGGGACCTATAAAGTCCGCCTATCATTTCTTCCCGCCATTTAGAATTTTTTGAAAAAACTAAAAAAATCTTCTTCCCAAGAACCTCAAGAAAGTCAGAATGACACAAGATTTGCGGGGCAGGTCCACGGGATATGCATGAACATAGGTTAAGAAAAACTAAGGGATTGGTCAAAATTTGGTGAAATGATTAGGCAATTAATGACTTATGACTAATAAATCCACTTAAAATTTGTCAGGGCAGCCAGAAACATGATGGTAAACATGTCTACCAAATGCCATGATACTATCTTGATATTTGAAGAAAATGCATAATAAAATGTTTCCGGTGGGCAAAATGCATGTGGAACCTGTATTGTGAAAAGCAGATCTGGAAAGTAATGCATTGGCATTGCCTAGGAGCTAAGGCTTACTTTTAATGTACAATTCCTGATGGGATGTGAAGACGATGTTGCTGTTGTTATGAACACGGATGGGACCAATATACAGGACCTGGACTCAGAGAATGTAAGTGTTTATTTGAGGAAGGGATCTTGGCAACTGAGTAAGGGAAAGGGATCCTGGTCCTGGTACCAGGAGGGAAGGTGGGGAGTGGAGGTGCGGCACTTGCGGGTAGCATGGTGGCGAAGGGGCGACAGACAGGCAGGCAGGAGGGAAGATGGACTCTCAACGGCGCTGGTGCTTGGAAAATGGACACCCGGACCACTGCGGAGTTGTTCACGATTAGGCAAAATTTTTTAAATGACAAACGTCCCAAAAACTATCGATAAAATAAGGAACATGTCATTTTATGTTTCTCCAACAAGAACAATTCTTTATTTTAAGGGACGGATTTTTTTTGCTAAGTAAACAGCTCCACCATTTTAATTAAAATAAATTACACCTCTATCTATATAATTGATAGATTTGATCGATAGAATCTCTATATAAAGAGATTTGAAATGTTTGGCCCACCCACAATAGCCAGTGGATTTTGCGCAGAAGCCCCGTCGCCGGTGGTGTGACCAGACAGTGACGAGTGACGATATTTGTTTCAAAACCAAAAACCCAAAACGGGCCAAAATTCAAAATTCAAAAGATGCTCCAATTTTGGTTTTTGGAAATTCATTTTTTCCTTTTTCCAGCGGACAGACAGCGGATGTTACATGTAAAGATTTCAAAATAAAACAATGCAATGTGAGAGCGAAGCTTTTTGCCAAGTGATATATTATATATTTATATTATATTATATATTAGTGATATATTTTAGTTATAATTATAATTTTAAATATAACACACACACAGAAATTATTTGTAAAATATATTCATAAATACATTAGGTAACGCTTTATTATACAGTCCATGTTTTACCAAGTAACTACAATGTAACTACAATGTAAATTCCCATCACTTACTATGTAATTTGCCGGAATTTACGGTGTAATTTCCTCGAAAATCTTATCATCTTCAACTCTACCACCTCCAGCTCTGCCTCCTGTCTTTTCGTCAGCGCCATTGCCTCCAAACCATCCAACATAGCTGGTCTCACTACCATCTTGGACATATATATATATCTTTAATTATACAATAATGAGGTATGCAGGGAGTTATACATTTTTTATAAAAAACTTATAAAAGAGTAAGTATTCTGCAGGTACAGAGTACTTACTGTGTAAGTACTGTATATCTGTAGAGAAAAAAAATAGAGTAAAAACCTACTGTGTAAGTACAGGGTAACAACAGGGGGTAGACTGGATTATGAAGTTTCCACTCTTCTCCCATACTTACTGTGTAGGTACAGGGTAACAACAGGGGGGCGGACTGGATTATGAAGTTTCCACTCTTGGCTCCTGGCTCTCAGAGATCAGCGGTTCAGTCTCCACCACCTCCCCGTCTCCCTGCTCCGCCCAGACAGACTCGGCTCGCTCCCTCCCTGGGCGTACTGTGCCCGCACCAGCAGCGTGCTGCCGGGGAGCCGGCGCACCGGGCCCAGTCCTTCAGCGGCGGGGAGTGGAGACTCTCTTTCAGTTCGGAGGCTGGCTTGGGGTGGTACCAGACCTGACGCTGGCTCGCAGCACGCCACCGGTGCAGGCACAGTGTGCCCGGGGAGGGAGCGAGCTGAGTCCGTCTGGGCGGAGCAGGGAGACAGGAAGGTGGTGAAGACTGAACCACTGGTCTCCGAGAGCCAGGAAAACAACGTAGAATATGAAACGGATTCAAACTGTTTGTCCATTGCCAACACAGACTGTCCAGATGATCTGCACCGAGGGGAGATAAACCCTTTCTAGATGAAACTCTGCTGCTGTATCAGTGCTGTTGCTTTGGCCTGAATCTGTGAGATAACCACGCCCCATTTATTTGCATATAAAGATTGGAAATTTGGCATTATGAAATACTGTGGCATTAAGAAATACAAGTCCCCTGAAATAAATAAAAGTAGTGTTTTGAAAAACATACTTTTTAAAATCAAAAAACAAATTCATTTATTGAACTATATTTACTCATTTACATATTTATATTTATTTATAAATTTATTGCCTCATTTATTTATTTCAGGATTTATTTCATATACATTTTTATTCATTTCATAGGCATATATATTTATTTATACATTCATTGACACATTTATTGACATATATATATTGATTGATACAGTATATAATAAAGTCCCATTTCAGCCTCAATAGGAGGTGGCAGAGTTGAAGATGATAAGAATTTTGAGGAAATTACATGGTAAGTGATGGGAAGTTAGTTACACTCTAAATTCCCAATTGTTACTCCCATGTTCCTCTCTTTCTTAAGTACTTAGTACTTACACAGTAAGTACAGATGTACTTAATTATGTAAGGCTGAAAACACATATTTGGCCATCTTTACACACTTTGATGAAAATGTTCAAAACTTGAGAAATACATGTTAGATGTGCTTGAAACTGCGTGGCAAACAACACTTTACCAGCATACACTAGCTGAACACAGTATTTACACTATCTTTACCAGCATACACTAGTTAAACACAGTATTTACACTATCTGAGCAAGTCATAGAGAGCAATGAATGAATCTTTTAGTTAAACCGCCGGTAACGCTTTATAATACAGTCTGTGTATTACAGTGTAATGACAGAGTACTTACGTACTGAGTACTTAAGAAAACGAGGAACAAGGGAGTAACAATTGGGGATTTAGAGTGTAACTACTGTGTAACTTCCCAACACTTACCATGTAAGTTCCCGGAATTTACGGTGTAATTTCCTTGAAAAACTTATCATCTTCAACACTTCCACCTCCAGCTCCGCCTCCTGTCTTTTCGTCAGTGCCACCGCCTCCAAACCATCCAACATAGCTGGTCTCACTATCATGAAGTTTCCACTCTTCTCCCATACTTACTATGTAAGTACAGTGTAACATCAGCGGGGTGGACGGGATTATAAAGTTTCCACTCTTCTCCCATATTTACTATGTAAGTACAGCGTAATGACAGGGGGGCGGGCCATTGGGTGAATTTGTCACCCAATTTGACATGCAGGCATGGCACCCGATCAGACTTCGTTAGCAGGGCACTGGTCTGGCCATCACATCTGCAAGATTCATGAAAATTATAGGGTTCAGTCAGTTATCATTATCAACTATTTTAGGTCTTTATCGTCATGGCAGTTTCAAGCTTGATTTCATCTCAGTCTTTCAATTGCTAAATAGCCCAGAACAGAGCATAACACATGGTCCATAGAAAATTGATTCATAAAAAAATTGTTCATTCAAAGATAATTGATTTGGGTCCACTGTTGTTGCAATTATGGCATTTGTGTCTATTGCCCCATATGAAACATATCTGTAAAACTAATACGTTAGAAAATGCACAATGTTTGCGTTTCCTTCCATTATTATGGTCCCTTTCATACACAATTTGTATACTTGCATACTAAATAATATCTTTTTATATAGGCCGTCTGGCAAAATAAAAAATAGACAATACTGTCACATGTTGTTTTTTGGTATACACAAATTGCTATAGGCTTACAAAATCTGCAAGCATTTTCTGTTCTTTTACCCTTAAATGGTGAAAAGTACCGGTAATTGTGTCATTATTAAATTCAGTTTGTGCTGCTCCTTTGGTATTTTTCTTTAAAAAAGCATTTGTTACCAACTGGTCAACCAACGGTCATTAATTATTTGACTCCAAATCTAAACTTTTGAATAGAGCCAAAAAAATTATTTGACCAAATAGAGCTTATTGTATAAGGTTGACTTACTTCTTATTGTTCTGTGATTGGATAAAAAGAGACTTTGAAATCAAAGTGGAACATAAGGATTATGTATTGTTCAATACATCAATTAGACAGATAGATTTGGCATAAGGATTATGTATTGGTCAACATCTGTTATCAACCTGAATATTGTTGTGAGAAAAAGCAACTAAGCTGTATTTGCAATAGAGATTTGACATCTAGCTTACAAACCTCTGCATATAATGCACATAAATATGGCCTAGACAGAGGTGGCTTGTGCTGCAATCAAGGTCACGGTGGATACTTTGTTGGCCTTGGCGTATTCGGCCAGGTTTGAGAAAAGGCTGCACCAGCTGCTCGACCTTTCCAGCCGTGTCTCCAGCATCAAGGCGACTGGGGGAACAAGCAAAATGTACAAAAAGTGAATTGAGAATACGCCCTTGACCTTGAGTATTATTGAAATGTTGCTTACTATAATAGCATATCATTTGAATGTTAAAATATGTAAAATCGTGTGTCAAAATATAAAAAGTGTATATTTAAAGGAGGTTCACTGAATTAACACAATTTTCAAGTAATTTTCTTACATTGTGAGCAATTCATATAGAATGATTGTTGTAGTCTCACTAATCAGATAATTGTTCATGGTGTGTTATACTAGCTCACTAACAATAAATTGAGGTTAGTGTTTGCAAAAACACTTAAGTTCACCAAAACTCATTTTTCATATTGAGGAGGCACTGGTGAATGAACAATGGACAACGTGACATGCAGGACAAAGGGGTAGATGAGCAATATGCAATCAAATCAATCTGATTATATGACATACTGTAATGGGGGTGGGGGGGGG
>OMKR01104242.1:0-11428 GCA_900302355.1 Cyttopsis rosea | reverse complement strand
ACTCACAAAAAGTTAGGGATATTTGGCTTTCGGGTGAAATTTATGGAAAATGTAAGTTCACGCTACAGTGATATTATACGTATCATGAAAGTAGGGCATTTAAGTAGAAGCCTGCAATGGTGATTTCGTCATCTCAAACAATTTATTGAAACAAAAGCCGACAACAGTGGTGGGTTTACCACAACAAAAATGTCAATGTCTCAATAACTTGTCATGTGCCCTTGAGCATCAATTGCAGCTTGACAACGACGTCTCATGGTGTTCACAAGGCTACTTATTGTCTGCTGAGGCGTGGCATCCCACTCTTGTTGAAGGGCGGCCCTCAGGTCATTGAGGTTCTGGGGTACAGAGTTACGAGCCTCTACACGGTGAGTCAGCTGATCCCATAGGTTTTCTATGGGATTCGGGTCTGGAGAAAGTGCAGGCCGCTCCATTTGAGGTACCCCAGTCTCCAGCGGCCTTTCCCTAATGATGCGACCTCGATGAGCTGGAGCATTGTCGTCCATGAAGATGAAATTAGGCCTGTGTTGTTCATGCAGGGGCACAGCAAGTTGTGCAAAAAGTACTGAAACATTGAACAGTTGGACATGTGCATTCAAAAATTTAGAGAAGGTCAACTTAAGTTCACCTGTAAAGGTTATAGTGCATTTTAGGTTCATCCTGAAATTTCACCCGAAAGCCGAATATCCCTAACTTTTTGTGAGTATATCAATTCTTTATCAGACAATTTATTGGGATTGGTTTGCATCCTCCAATTTTGGACACAACACTCACCTTGCACTGTGCAGCCATGCCCTTTTTATAAACCGAGTCGTGTTGGCACACATTCTATCAGGCAGCGCCACCCGGAGGAAGTACCACGTGATGACAGCAGAGGCACTCACCTGGCTGTAGACAAAGTAGAAGCCCTCCTCCCTCACCAGCATGCTGTTGTTCTCCACCTCGAGAGCAGAGCCTCTACTCAGCCCCAGCTGCCAGGGAATACCCGTGTGCTGCTCCAAATCAAACTCTATAAGGCAAATGGCACTACATTGGTGCGGGAAGAAAGTAGAAGAGACACAAGCAGCTGCGACCTGGTCAATAGAAAGTTTCATCACAGTACAAGTGAGTGCTCCCCATGACCCCCCAGTTTACCATTCCACATGCAACACATGTTTCTCCAAACCAAAACTAACGAGTTAATTGTTGGATGGCACCATTATACAAAAGAGCACATCCATTTATAATGGGATTAGATAGATTACTAATATATAGGGGGGTTAGAAAAAGAGTTGTTCTTGTACCTTTTTGAAAGGTTTGCCTCTTGCTGTCTGCCAACATCTGCAGACAGGCCTGAGAAACTGGAACTGGAAGAGAGTGTAGGGTCAGAGGTGTTCGCAGAGAGGACGGTCTCCGCTTCTGTCTTTATCACAAGCTTCTATCTTTGGTGGATCCACGGCCGCTTATGGCAAACTCTCCTCCTACTTCCTCTCTGTGTATATTACGACATCATCAGAGTGTACACCACACCCCAATGTCCCTGAAGCTCTGCTGCTGTGTAACAGCTTCTTTATCTTCCCACCGTGTTTGCTGGTAGCGCACACACACGTACTGTAACACAGCTAATGGCTCATTTTCACACCTTGGTTCACGACCGCCTGGGAGAAGTTAAAGGTCAGGCTTTGTGTGTTTGATCACATCTCATAGGCTTGTTGGAACTTCCAGAACATATCAGCCGTGCCCCGGCCCCCTTGATATAAACTGTCGCCTTTTATTTCTGTGATTTTTATTTTGTTTTCATTTGTCTTTTTTTTTGTATTTTATTTCAAGGCTTTTATTATTCTCTTTATAAAATGCATTTTATGTATTGTGTATGAAATGTGCTATGCAAATAAACATTTTCACAACAGAAAGCGAAACCATGTGTTGCCCTGTTGTAATGTCGGCCGAACCCAGCCCTCTTTCACTCTCTGCGACGGCAGCAAGTTAATGACGGTTTGAGAGGTTGTAAAATCTGTGCCGTCACTTGTTTCTCACCTGATCTCTGCACTTCAGAGGCTGCTCTCCTTTGTCTCAGCGGGGGACGGAGGCGTTCAGACTGTGGCGGTGCAGCGGTGTCTGGGCTGCTGCTGATCTGCTCCGAGGTCTGGACAAATATTATCTTCATGAGGAACATCTGCTGCAGCTTATGGTACGACGGATGTTACTTGTCTAAACACCCATATCTAAACCGAGTCTTCATTTGTCACGTGCCGTCCTCTCACCTGGATTTTGTGCCTGGCTTCTTGCTGCTCCTCTCTCCTGCAACAGACGTCGGATTTGAGACCTTCCACGTCGGCCCTGAGGGCCAGGAGCTGGTACAGGGACATGGCCGAGAGAGAGGAGGACGTAACGGCCGCCAGGGTCAGCAGCAGCACCGGCCAGGACAGCCTCCCGTCGCCCGGACTCTTTCCACCCGCAGGCTTCACATCTGGCGACGCTGCCATCGCAGGGCCAAGTCAATCTTCCGAGATCTCAGCCCGGCAGCATGACCGGTCTGGCTCCTTTCCCACAGCTTCAGACCGATTAATGTCTGGGCAGAGGATGCTATTTCTTTCAACGTTTCAGTCTCTATGTTTCTGTATGTGTTGTAGCTTTACTCCCTCCGCCACATTCACTCATTTCCTTAACTCTCGTTTTTGTTTCGAGCGTGCTCCCCCGTTTGGTGGTTTTGCCTAAGAGACGACATTATCCAATATTAAACACAGAAAGACAAAGCAGCCCAGCAGCTTCCCCTCTTATCTTCCTCCTGGCAGACCACACTCACTGCTTCCTTTTTGACTGAAGCCAACCAAGCCTATCCCAGTCAGGCTCTCTCTAAAAGGCAACCTACATATTCTAAGACAAACCCCCTGTGGCCCATGTTGTTGGGGGCGAGACATGAAAATGTCTGACTTATGTCGATCTATGGCAGAATTATTAATGACACCGTTTGAGTCGAGGAGTTAAGAAGTGAACAAGTAGAAAAGAACGTTAGCAACCGCTCAAACAGCAACATAACAGAAAAGATGTTTCCCCAAAACACGAACAAGTGAAACTAAACAGACCTAAATATTTGGAGGTCATAGGTCAATTCGACAAGCATCATAGCCGGGAATAATAAGACTAGAGTTGGGCAGATTAATTTACTGTATTTAATTTATTGCATGTTACTGTACAGGAAATTGAAAACAGGTTCTTAGAAAATAAGAGATTATGACATTGTGTTAAAATAGAAAAAGAAAAACATCAACTCTGATGCAGGGTGAAAACTTTTTTTTTTTTTAACATATACAAGGTGATCTTATTTCCTGTGTGAAATGTGAGCTGTCATCCCATTATCGAATTTGTCACATATTGTGATCAAGGTCTTTAAACGTTAAGTATTAAAAAAAAAGAAAAGAAAATCTTATTTATTAGCTTTTACGCATCCATTCCATCAACCTGGCCTGACTATATAAGAAACATGTCAACACATGTGCCACAAGGATTCTACTACCAAACTGGATTTCTTTATTAATAAAAAATAATAAAGACATTCAGGTCATTGCAGCTTTATCAAATACCAGTATATTTGGATAGGACAAAAATAAATGATTTTTTTTTCCCAAAAAAGAATTGTTTGTTGCTCAGCCATATCAACCAACACTGATCAAACAAATGATGTCTAGGATCTTGAGAAATGAGATTATCTAGTTAAAATAAAGTACCCCGTCATTATGAAGCCCTTCATACACTCATGTCAGTTCCAGTCTGTACAATGGCTATTACAGCATTATAAACAGATAGCTTGCTAAAAAATGTTAATGGATAACACAACTATGTAAATGTAGTAAATATTATACACAAAAGCATGAAACCAATGAGGTTGCTGTTGAATATAGAGGACTAAAAATGGACCACTATGCAGATTTAGTGGTGATAGTGGTGAATGACATTGTATACATTATTTGTGATAAAGCACGCTGGTAATTGTATACCCAGACTGTACATTCACGTATTAGCCTGAAGACTGTAGTTTGAGTACCAAACAAAACACATTTGGTTTTTCCTTGTTTTCTGTACTTTGCTTAGCATACAGTATCAAACATGGCTGCTAATACAAGTTTACCTCTGTCGAGCGCTTTGGAATGGCTTTGATATCACTGCGATGCAGTGGTCTGCATTTTGAGAGCGAGAGCAGATAAGAGACCGTGGTTTGCTCCTCTAGCTCTGCTCCACTTCCTGGAAGACATGCAGGAAAGGTTAATTAGCTCATTAAAAGCCCTCCAAGTGAGTAAAGCCATTTCTCCACATGAGCATGGGGTAAGCCAAGAACTCCTCCAATAAACAATTACAATGCAGAAAATAATAGATTCAACGATTCAATTTTTTCTTTTTTTGGAAAAATGCCACTTGGATTTAAAACAGCAAAAAAAACTACTAACCACATATAGTATAAACACCAGAGGCCAAATTCATTGGGGGCAAACTTGATTAATAGCAACTTCAGCCCATGGCAAGAGGAAAGCCCAGCTGGTATGGGAACCATGTGGAAAGTGTTTAATTCCAGGAGTCAGACAGTTAAGCTGCACAGGACGGTTCAGGTCAAAGACAAACCTGGTTTGAAACAAACATCACTAGTCTGACCATTTCAAGTAAGCCAACAAATACTTTGTATAGCTGAAATGTCAAAATATTCAACAGTGCAAACTCATACTGTGAATATAATCTTTAAATAAAATGTTTCTGGGAATCTTTAAAAGATGGACCTGGACAAGAATCAAAAATCACAACATGCGAAGTATTCAATATCGGAAATATCTGAAGCCATGTAAACTTCCTCTACAAGACCTGAGCCTGTGTGACTCAAACTTTAAGTGAATCTTAACAGAGTAATAAATCCATCATATTTTCTTGATTTTACTTTGAAAACCACACAAAATGCAGTTATCAAGTTTAATTAATTCAGCAACATTTTAAACAAAATACTGTCGCCCACATTAATGTATTTCAGGTTCATTTCAAACTTCCCCTCAGTAGACACTATTGCAGATTCTTGTGAGGCTTGAGTGTCCGTTGCAGGATGACCTGGGCCGTTTCTGCATCATTCATTAAAGGCCTTTAATACATGCATTCATAGCTGTAAATAAAAAGGATTTATGAAGGCAGTGTAACCCTCTCCCTGCATAAAACCTTACATTAGGACTACACCAAGTCAGCTGTTTGTTCCATCAGATACATTTACAGTAAGGTAAAAACAGTGAAATAGAAAATAAACCCCACAACCCAGAAAAAAAACATAAAAAATGTACATTCTGTCCAAACTCGATCATGTCCATGGCCTTTCGGCCTCCACACTTTGCAGGCCATAACCCTTTGAGGATAGCTACCTTTGTAGTTATGTAGCTTTACCATCTCCGCTCCAACTTCTTTTTAGATAATAGTGACGCTGGCAGAGGACTGGGCGCTCTCTTCGCGGGCGTGGCTCTTCAGCAGGTCTTTAATAAACTGCTCTAAGGCAGCAAAGTAGCCCTGGCACTGCCAGGTGTCGTTGTGCGTGCCCTCCGGGAAGATGGCCAAGCGTTTAGTCCGTGCAGGCGACAGTTCGTACAGTTGTTTCATCATTACTGGAGGAATGAGCTGGTCCGACAGGCCAGACACGAAGAGGGAGGACATGCGGCACAGCGCCACCTGCCGGTAGGACAGGAACTGGTTCCTGTAGCACCACAGGGGCAGAAGCCGCATCGGTAGGAAAGAGAAAAGTGTGGCTGCCATGTGCGGGATGCTGAGAAAGGTGTTTTCTACAATAATGGCCGCCACGCGGTGAGGGTTGGCTGAAGCAAGGTGCACGGCCACAGCGCCGCCTAGCGAGCGACCAAATAGCACCACCTTTGTTTTGTCCAGGTCAGGCCGTGTCATAACATAGTCCAGTGTTGCCTCGGCATCCAAATACAGCCCGTCCTCACTGGGCTCCCCCTCGCTCTTCCCATACCCACGATAGTCCACAAGCACCACGTTAGCTTTCAAATTCACCAGCATCAGCAGCGCGTTGGGCACTCTGTGTCCTATATTTCCCGCATTACCATGAAAATAAAGTATGGTTGGCGGAGCAGAGGAGGTTGGGCAGGCCTGACTTCCCGGGTTGACTCCAGATGACGCGTCGCCTCCTGTGTAGCGGAGCAGAATGAGATTTAATTTCACACCATCCTTCGTGCGAATGTACACATTCTCATGTGGGATTCCTGTTGGCATGGGAACGTAGAGGCGAGAGGAGGAGGGTTGATCTGGGAAGTAGAGCAGCACATCCTGGAACTTGTAAAGTATTCCAGCCACAGAGGCCACGATGAGGGCCAACAGAAAGAATCCACCATAGAGGTGAAAGGTGAGGATGAGGGCCAGGAGAGAGATGCGACAGGCCCCCCAGGACCAGGAGGCCAAAGCCAGAGCATAGCGCTCCACTGCCCCCCACAGCCTCCAGGGCTTCTCCATGGCTTCACACTGAGGACTGGATCAGACCGCAGACGCACTGTGCACAGAGGGAGGACAAAAGTATGAAAACAAGTACAGTAGAGCAGTAACTGCAAATGCACCTCTGTGGTGAAGTAGTATGACATGAAATTCATTTTCAGAGGACAAAATATGTATCTGACTATATATACATACCTTTGAACCATTTACATAACTTATTTTAACCTAAATATAAGTAGACTAACATACTAAATTACTTAACCGTATTACTTATTACTTGTATTCACAGAGAAAATTGTCAGCTGAGTCATAAGTCCAGATGCCAACAACCATGAGCTCATAATGAAAGAAAATAAATGCTAAATAAGATTTATGCTTGGGTTACTGTCTTATTCTGCTGTTTAAAAGATGCTATCAACAAAATAATATTCTATTTCTTCTCCTTGCAATGTATTTGTATAATTGTATTATACAAATAATAGAATTGTATTACTTTATTAGGATTGTCGTGGTTTAAAGACAAGGCTTATGCAAAACAAAGAAACTAAAAAGGAAAAACAACATTTTCAGTAAATATAACTATGGAAACATGAAACTCATAAAAAAAAAGTCGGCACGTCTAGAGCAGACCTGGGCATCGTTTGCCCCCCCGGCCGGTTCTGAGTGGCCCCCGAGTTCCAAAACAAACTAAATAGCTTTTGCTGATATAAGCGGTTAAATATCCGAAAACACGTCAAAATGAAAAAACTGCTTGTGCATGCGTGAGCGCGTACTGTAGATGCATGTACACGTTGTTGTTTCACAAGTGTCATTCAGCTTGAACGCAGCATCGTTTGTTGTGAGTGAATCGAGACGAACGACTCAACAGGCTGAACTGAGTCAAAATGGTCGACACACTGATTCAGAGCCAAACTTTTCAGTTGAAAAGCCAAATAAATTGGAGCAGGTAGCCAGCTAAAATGAGCAGTAAAAAGAGGAAGATGAACACCGAGTGTCAGGTGTATGGTAAATATGGACTTCAAAGTATTTGTTCGCCGAAATCGTCGGTAAAGCCGTTTAGTTTGTAATGAACGTATCACCGTATTTAAAGGTGCAGTGTGTAAAATTTTGCGGCCACTAGCAGTGAGGTTGCAGATTGCAACCAACTGAATTCCGCTGTGTCCGTGGCAGTGCAAAATGGCAGCGTCCCTTTCTCGAAAAATGCGAAAGGCCCTCTCTAGAACCAGTGTTCGGTTTGTCCATTCTGGGCTACTGTAGAAACATGGCGGTGCAACATGGCGGTGCAACATGGCGGCGTCCGTGGAAGGGGCTCTAGCCCCCATGGAGATATAAACGGCTCATTGTAAGGCAATTCTTCTTTTCATGGGATGACACACTAGTTAAAACATACTTATGAATTTTATATTCCATATTCCATTCCATTTCTGCCAAGTCCGTTCCACAAAATGCCACTAATACCCCTTTTCCACTGCACAAAAAAACACTAACACCCGCCAACATCCTGCTTTTGGATGCAGTAGGAAAGGGTACACTCGGCATTCATACCCGGGTCAAATGACTCTGCAGTAGCCACAGGTTTTTATCAGCTCCAACTCCGATCGGCAGCGGTGGAAACACGACACTCGGGTCGACATGCTATTTACGTCTCTTTCCGATGCGTGTGGAAGTTCCGGATGTAATGTACAATGTAATGTATAATGTAATACACAATGTAATGTACAATGTAATACACAATGTAATACACAAAGTAATGTACAATGTAATACACAAAGTAATGTACAGCTTGTAATGCACAGTTGCGCGCCCGCACTAGCAGGGCTGTGCGCCAGACGAGGTCGGATGGACAGACTCGGCTCATTTATTCAGCTCTCTGTCCACTTGCCCAGTGCCCACTGTGGGCTGTGCTCCATGCGTGCAACAGCAGGAGACTCCTCCAAGTGCATATTGAAGAATATAACAATAATGATAATAATAATAATAATAATAATAATAATAATAAAGCTCGTAATGCACAGCTCCGCGCCCGCACAAGCGGGGTTGTGCGCCAGACGAGGTCGAACGGACAGACTCGGCTCATTCATTTAGCTCTCTGCGGTGCATGTGCCTGGAGACTCCTCCAAGTGCATATTAAAGAATATAACAATAATAATAACAATAATAATAGATTGTTTTTTTCTCAATCACACCGGAAACATGACACCCAGACAGACAAGCCACGCCCCTTTTCCAGCGTGTTCGTCAGGTCCAATGTGCCACACCAGGAAAAATAAACAGAAAGTCAGACTCGCCTCCTGGCAATGGGAACGGCGTCAGTCGGCTATTTTTAGCGGGTTCACTCGCATTTAAAAAAACAATATATAAGTGGTCATTTTGGTGGAAAAGAGGTATAATTCTACCCTCAAAGGCATTCGGAATTTCTCATGTGGCCCCCAATGAAAAATTATTGCCCACCCCTGGTCTAGAGTAACATCATGACTAAACTAGCAGTCGATAACTTGCAATACCCACTAGGCTAAACATTTTGACCCTGACAACATAAAATCATTACTATTCCTCATTCAGGTTTCCGATACACAAACCACTTTGCACTATAAAGCTGTACAAACACAAAAAGCACTTCCCATTTTCCTGTATAATGCTGAACTTTGACCGCAATTTATCTGTCCAAACAGATTAAGATGAAGGACTTATATAATACCCGAGTAGATGGCAGACACAAGCTCCACAATTAAAAAGGGTCACTGCTCTGTCATGTGGTGGATTGACAGAAATTAGATCTGTGTGGAGGTAAGCAGCCTTGTGGGTGTGTGGTGATGTCATGAAGAACACGTGAACATTATCGAGCTCAACAGTGATGTTCTGGCAGCAAAAATACCGTTTCATATTCTGAATCAAGAATTTTAATTATTAGCCATAATGTTGTAACCATCCAAAGTAGACTAGACCACGAGCTAGGAGATTGTGAAACAATGGTATATGCTCCTATAAAAGCCCTGTATCAACCTTGTTTTAAGAGAAACATGTTTTATTCGTGTCGTGGAGAAGTACTACACTAGCCACAATCCTAAAGTGGAGCTCACTGTTACCACGGAAATGTTTACCGCGCCCGCGAACACCACTTCCGGTTCAGGCTGGAACATTGACATCACAATCGGCTAGTGAGTTTACTGGTACCACTGAACTCTACGATCGTTTACGTTATGTTTACCACAGAGCAATATATTACACAATTAACAATATAAACACTATATAATGACATGAAGTATAAGCGCACTAAACTATTGTTAGGTTGGAACTTAAAGGTGCAGCGTGTAGAATTAGTGGCGTTTTGCGGAATGGACTTGGCAGAAATGGAATCAAATATTCATAAGTATATTTTAATAAGAATTATGTTTTTGTTGCCTTAGAATGAGCCGTTTATATCTCCATGGGGGCTGGAGCCCCTTCCACGGAGGCCGCCATGTTGCACCGCCATGTTTCTACAGGAGCCCAGAGCAGACAAACCAAACACTGGATGTAGAGAGGGACTTTCGTGTTTTTTGGCCACCGTAGCTTCTCCTCCACAGACATGGAGGGGAATTCAGTTTATTGCAACATGCAACCTCCCTGCTAGCGGCCGCTAAATTCTACACACTGCACCTTTAAGTCGTTGGAAAGGTATCATTCGCAATGGTTTATGGGATGAGTAGTTCCTTAATAATTAAGTACCGATTATTGCTGCCGTCAGTCAGGCTCGAACGCGGGTCGCCCAGCGGCACGCCACGGATGGTATGCAGGGGGAAGGAGTCGTAAAGGACTATGAATTCATTTGACCTTTATTTTGTTTTATCTAGTTGCACAATAGATACGAACGTGTTCGAATCGGACTAACGGCAGCAATGATACGTTGCTGTCGCCCAAGCAATGAGCCAAAGTGCAACACCACGCAAATGCAAAGTCCGATGTGTAATTGCTTCTGATGAAAGCTGTCGATGTTTCGATTGGTTCGTAAAGCCGAAGAGCCTCGGTCATTACTTCGAGAAAGTGTCTCGTTCGAACGACTCACAGGATCTTTGTTTCCTTCACTTTGGCGGAATTGTTCTTCCATAAAGATTCTCTCGCTCAGGGAGCTTGTTCGGGCGCGTTGCTCGGCTCGTCGTCGAATCGAGGCGAACCGGTGAACGCCTGTGCGCCTGCCTGGCTGCGGTTACCGAGCCACCAACGAACGACTATTTCTTCCGGAGTGACTCCCGAGACAGTGAAACGCTTCGCTCTCCGTGCCCCGGTAACGCACACGCACCGGGAAGGCTGCGCCAGCGTCGCCCTGCCCGGCTAAACAAAAGAGAAATACACACCCAGTGGCCAGACGTTTGTTATGCTAACTGTTATGCTAACTGCCAAGCTAACCGTAGTAGTACCGTTGCTTACTACGGGCTCGCATGACGTTGCCGTGGTCTCGTCACCAGCTAGCCGGCTACACACTCACCCTTCTCTCATCTTTAGCGGTTCAGCTGCGGGCGTTGAAACAAAACGGCGACACCCGAAGCGCATTCGCCGCATTCCACAAGGGCATTGCGGTGTTACCGGTGTCGACACCGCGGAGGATGTGGAGAGGTGGAGTAACAGGGCGCGACGGTCTGCGAGACCCGGCGAAGCTAGCCGCTAGCAACTCCGCTAGCTGTCACTGTGGCGTGCAACGGCGACGAGTTCCGTGTAGAACCGGAGCCGCCACTTCAGGTTCCGCTTCTAACTTCCTGTGCGCTCCGGTTCCGCTGCGTCTAACGGCTTATTTCTCTTGGAGACGAGACCCACCCCCCCACCGAACCGAAGGGACCCCCAGCGAACCGAAGGGACAATCCCTTGAAAATAAATCAGCCGGATGTTCCGTTGACAGGTAGCGGATCTATCAACGGTTCTATGTGTTTTGGTGCGTTGCGGCCATCGTCCACCAGATGCCGCTCTGGGAATGGACATAATCCTTGGTTCACAGGATAAAACGAAA
>OMKR01104212.1:0-11323 GCA_900302355.1 Cyttopsis rosea | reverse complement strand
AACATAAACTGTTTTAGAATTGTGGGTAGAATGTGTTAAAACAGCAATTGCTTGGGGCCTTGTGAATTTGTGTTTCCTCTTTTTTATTTATATTTTATTTAAAAAACCATGCCTTATTTAAGGTAGTTATTTAAGGCCTACTCTTTTATGTAAACTTTGCACATATTTGATTTTATTGTGTGTGTGTGTGTGTGTGTGTGTGTGTGTGTGTGTGTGTGTGTGAGAGAGAGAAGAGAGAGAGAGAGAGAGAGAGAGAGAGAGAGAGAGAGAGAGATTTAAAAATAAATGTTTTGCCTTTGACAACTCTTGGTCTTTCAGTCTTTTATTACAATGACATAGTGATATGGATCTTTTTCCTGCAGCAGATCGGTGGCCTTGTGGTGTGAATCAGTGGGACTGGGAGCGAGTGGGACTTGTTGGTTCAGCGGGTGAGTGACTGGATGACTCAAAACTCTGCATCAACTCGAGTTCAGCAGCTCTGACCCGTGAGTCAGTGTGCTCGTGAGTCAGTGAGAGTGGCTCTGATTGGTTGAGCGCTTCTTCTGAGCCCGCCCCCAGCGCCGGGCTTTGAAGCCGGTAGATAATTTTTTTGAGCATCACAACCCCCGCAAAATTACTCGTTTCACTATCAGAGTTTGATCCATTCGGTCCGATAACATTTGGAAAGTCTAGAAGAGCCGCACGATTAAATTAGTGGAGAGCTAAACCGGAAGTTAGCCAGTCTATGCTCTATGGGCGCTAGGGCCGGTGGAGATTCCAAAGTGACTCGAGTGACTTGAGTGACTCAAAAACCCGACTCTCTTTAGTGAGTGACTCATACAAACTCGAGTCAGTAAAAAGTGTCAAACCTCCCATCTCTATATGTCACAAAGAAAAAGGAAGAAAGGGAGGAGCAAAGGCAGGAAGGAAGGAAGGAGGAAGAAGGAAGGAAGGTTGGTAGGGAGGGAGGAAGGAGGGAAGGAAGGCAGGAAGAAAGGAAGGTCCTCTGTCCTTATTAGCCCTTTCCGACATGCGGCATGTTTTGACTGCACTAGTGCAACAAATTATCCATAAGTATTTTCTCGATCATGTCCTCTCGACAGAGACAGACGAGGAGAGAGAAGAGAAGGAGAGAGACAGAGAGACAGAGAGACAAGGAGAGAGAGAAAAAGCAGCATCGGCGGACTATAGCAGAGATGAGAGTCTACTGTAATGGAGATAATGGATAGACGATAGCCCTGGATAGACGAGTGGAGGCCAGTAAATTAATGGGCCCTCCTTGACACAAAGTCCATTTGTTGGTTTTGAAGCGTCGTGACAGTTAATTACTGAGGCTCGGCTTCAGTGGGCCACACCGCTTCTGCCGCTGCCGAGAAGAAAAACACTCCTTGGTGTGTAGGGAGACAGGACAGCCTGAATGCTGTGGTTTCTGCTTTTTGTTTGTTTTTCTGTCAGTGTGTGCATGTGTGTGTGGGGGTGTGTGTATGTGGGTGTGTGTATTGTGTTTACTAGGATTACATGTGCTTGTTTGTGATTGCCTGGATTTATGTGTATGTGTGTGTGTGTGTGTGTGTGTCTGTAAAGCGGGTGTTTGGCATAGGTATGTGTGCGGTTGTGGGATGTGTCTATGCTTTCCATTATGCATGGGGGTGAATAGCAGCGAATATTGCTGGCAATACAATACAATACAATATGTATTGTATGCTGCAATGTGTATGGAGGCTTGCATGCATACATTGCTGCATACCTGGCCGTGCTGATGCACATGTGGGTGTACTGTAGCAGCTGTTTACAGTGCACAGAACCTGACGTACAGACTGTGCTCATTGGAATTCAGTTCTGACCTACTATTCAGTTTGAGCTTTCGATTTCAAATAAATATACAGCTGAAACATAAAGTATGTCTAGAAGTGGTCAAAATTCAATGTTTTCACTCCCTTCTCAAGTGTTTATCCTGAGAGTGGTCATTTATATTTCAATGAAGAACAGTACCCAAAAGCCCAGTAGATAGAGCCCAGTAGGTAGAGTGAGGTTGGGAGTAGAGGTCTTCATGCGTCCAAAAATTCGATCCCGAACCTTATTGGACCCAGGAAACTTGTTGTGAGATCCAATTGGAACTGACCTCAACTCGTTTTTTTCCTGAGACATTGCAGAACCAATACATGTCCGATCTTGACCTGGATCCGAGTCAGGCATTTTCTGGATCCGATTTCTGGAACAGATCCGATAATCAAAATCGCTCCTAAAATGCTGTTGTTCTTGCCTGTCATTGACGGATGAAATGGAAAAGGCTCGGAAAGAAAATAGAAAGATCTAGACATACTGTATTACAAATGAGGCGCACCTGCTCTCTATTGAACTTAATGTATTTTAGTTTTTTTTTCCCTTTTAATCTGATGAATGTTCCACAGCAGACCTTCCATACATTCCCCTGGTGATTAGCGATGATAACGGGAAGATCCGGGACCTGAGACAATAGAATACGACCAGACCCAAACCCAATTGGAGGTAATAAAGCGTGGACCCAAATATGGGGCGGCAGGGTGGCTCAGTGGTCAGCACTGTTGCCTGCCTCACATTTTTTATTACATTTTCTAGCTGTCCCTCTATCAACAGAGAGTGCCGGAAATTTGGAAACAGTCTCCAATTATCCCAGTGGCCAAACACAATCATCCCAAAGTACTAAACGACTTGAGGCCAGTTGCCCTGCCCTGTCAAGTGAAAAACTGCTGAAAAAAGAGCTCCTTACAAAATCAGAGAATATTCTTAACCCGCTCCAGTTTGCTTTCAGGGCTAAGCGAGGGGTAGGAGATGCTACCCCAACCCCACATTTTAGTAGATAAGCTCTTAAAAACGTTGACCTTGATTTTAACATCGTGGGCTGGATTCTTGATTTTTTAACTGACAGAACTCAGAGAGTAAGGGTGAATCGTCTGAAGAGATGTCATCATCCACGGGGTCTACTCGGGGGGGTGTCCTTTCTCCATTCCTCTACATTCTTTATACTGACGATTGCCGCAGCCAGCATGACAACAGACACATTTTAAAATTTGCTGATTTCTGTGCTATTGTCAGTCTACTCCACGCCGATGAAAATGATCATGGTCCTGTTGTACATGATTTTATTCCTGCAACTAAATGCATAAAGGTAAAGACGAAGGACATGCTCATTGATTTAGGTACAAGCCCTCTGCTCCTCAGAGCACTACCATCAAGGGGCAGGTGGTAGTTGTACCAAGTTGTAAAAACATACAAGTACCAGTTTGATCGACAGTAAATTGAATTTTAACTCCAGCGCAGCGATGCTCTGCAAAAAGGGCCAGCAACGACTTGTGCCTACGTAAACTGTCAAAGTTTCATCTTGATCAGACCCTCATGACCCTTTTTTTTTTTACAAATCCTACATTGAGTCTGTATTAACGTTTTCTGCAATCTGCTGGTATGGCAATCTCAGCGTCAAGACCAAAATTGCTCTTTCCAAAATCGTGAAAGTCAGCAGTAAAATCTTTAGTGTCCAGCAAACTAACCTCACTGACCTTCTAGCTCCCGGTTCTTCAGAGAAATAGACACAGGCGGTTATTCATTCCCACCGTCATTTCCCTTCTGAACTCAAGCCAGGGGGCTAGATAGTAGGGTTGGTACTGTTCTTTGTTGGTGATGATGGTGGCGATGATGATGATGATGATGATAGTAATGGTTGTGACTATGTTTCACGATGCTGCCGACCTTGGCTAACTATGTCGATTATGTTTTTGGTTTTGGTAACATTGTCGGCTATGTTGTTTACACAAGGTTGTTGAATTGTATTTGCGTATCCATGTTGTATTTATATTGGTGACATGCTGATAAAAACCAATTTCCCTCCAGGGACAAATAAAGTTGTAAGTTGCAATAAATGCCATTAATATCCTATTTTACCTTATTAATTATTGGAAAACATTTTCTCTACCAGGAACATAGAATTATAATTCCATAAATGTCCGTTAACATGTTCAGTGTTGCTTGTCTAGTCTAATATTGACAAACTTGCATTGTGCCATATACCCTAAGCCCTCAAAGTCAAGAAAAGTAGTCATTTTATATTGATCTATTTTCAAAGACAACATCAAATATCTCAAGTCAGCCACAGTCAGCGTTGTTTTTCTTTTTTTTTTTTAACAATGGCCTTGTTACGGTCAAGGTCATGGTCTCCCTTCTGGGTGCTCTAGATTGCAGGAAATGGTGTTTCAGATGTTCAAAATAATAAACATTTCTTCAGCTCCCAGACGGCGCTACCTTCCTATTCTTTAAGTTTAGTTGTTGAAGTCATGTAATGTAGAAAAAATTATATTTGCCATTACGGCAAATAAATTTTGCTCCTTATTTGGCCACAGATTCGGCAGAAAATTTGGAGGAGCGCTGTGAATAAGCGGAGAGATAATGACTGAGGAAGTGTTGAGCTCCAGAAGGGTGTATCCATAAAACGTAAGATTTATAGTTTTTCTTTTTTTAATGTTCCCTGAGTCACATCTTGTTAAGAGCCCAATAATTCCAATCGGTGCACCTTGGGATAGATTCACCTCTTGGAAATCCAACTTTCTCCAACATCAAGTTTCTTGGTGATGAGAGAAGGGTCAGAGAAGGACATTAGGATTTTATGGTTGGGTTGACATAGTGATGTAAAACCTGTATATGTGATCGACCACGTCCTGACCCGGCACATTTCACAGGAGAGTACTTTTGGGGAGACGGGGGAAAACCTCGGAAATATTTTTTTAGGTAAAAAAAGAGATTATAGCAGGACTATGTTCCTCAAGATGTTTTCTATCTCTCAATTTATTTTCAACACTGAGTTTGATTTCTAACTATTAGATAAATATTAAAATATCAAGGCTACTCACTCTCCACCAGTATTTTAAAGGGAAAAAAGTCACACACCATTGTTGCCTTCGAACAACAGCGCGAACAGCGATCTTACATTTCCCTTTGATGTAAACATGCAGATCAAGATCATCCTTTCATATTCCGTGTGATGTCAAGTCAGAATGTAAAACCGTTTTGATGAAATAATATTATAAAGTGTATCTACTCGTGAATGACAACATCAGCTCTTCTTCGCGTGGTAAAAAAAAAAGTTGCGGTCACGTCGAGAAAGGAGACAAAGAAGAAGCGTCACTTCCTGAAACAATCGCTAAAGAAACACCAACAGATAAACGCAAGAAGCAACAAATTTCAAATGGGAATGTTTAGAAGTTACAGAGTAATACATGACATATGTGACCCACTGCATGTCGAGTAGCCTCGACATTTTAATATTTATCAATTTTTTAGAAATCAAACTCGGTGTTGAAAATAAGTTGAGAGACAGAAAACAACTTGAGGGTCATACATCTGCTATAATCTCAATTTTGACCTAGAAAGGGATTTCCGATGTTTTCCGTGTCTCCCCAAATGTCTGCTCCTGCGAAATGTGCCGGGTTAGGATGTGGTCGGGTTAGGGTTTTGTTTGATTTCCGTTTCACCTCTACATATATACGGTCCAACCGTGGCAGAGCATTCAGAAACCTATTGCTTTCCGTTCCACCGCTTGCTTATCCTTCTCCTCCACTTCCCTCCAATCCAAAACAGCCTCCATAGCAATGAGTCAAATAATGTACATTGCATGACCGAGAATAATAAGGGCAAAAATTACATTGAACGAGCGCTAATCTCACCCAACATGGGGCCTAGCATTTGCATTGGGAAAGAGGCAACTCATTCTGATTGTTTGTGTATGTGTGTGCCTGTGTATTTTGGAATACCACACACACTAAATAAAATGTCACTGCTAATGGTCTTTTTCAACTTTGTCTGTGACATTTAAAAATCTTTGGAAAGGCAGAGCTGGCTGGCCCCAGGGTGGCCCCCAAAACAGTGAAACAGACTGGACCATTGTTTGCTGTTTTAACAGCTAATTTGATAGCAAGGGACAAGATTAGATTTGGGCTTTAATTTAAAAGAAATTGGGGAGGAAAATTAGAGTTTAGAGCAATGGCTCAGACAGTCTGTTGTGTTACACCAGCTATTGCTACGGGTTTCCTAGGCCACATCAACTGGGACCTCCATTGGGACCTCCATGGGACCTCCATTGGGACCTCCATGGGACCTCCACAAGCTTCATTTGTTCTCTAGTAAAGCCAACATGTCGGGGGGTGGCGGGGTAGCCCAACTTGCAGACATTAGAAATAAAATTCCACAACTGATTTAATTATTCTTTTTGTCCGGCAGTTGGGGATTCTGAGGTTCCAACATGAGCAGGGAGTAGATCAAAGAGTCGCAGAAAGCCGTTCTCCCCCCACAAGGCTCGCAGCTTTTCCTTCTCTCTCTCTGTGTCACTCAGTAGCAGCGAATAAGCACTGACCGCTCACGCTCAAAGTCATCAGCGTGAGAACAAAAGTGGTCCCACAATTTCACAGTCTCTCCGTGTGTTGTCGAGGTCAAAATATAGGAAGTTGCTGGGTTACTGGGTCTAGTTAATTAGAATAAGTCAGGTAGTCATAAGTAGGTTTTGGTTTTGGTTATTTTGTGATAATGACCAGCTGGCTGGTCATTATCTCTGGCTTATCTCTTGAAATTCTTATGAATATACCCTTCAATGGACAATGAAAGACTGTCCATTACCCAAATCTCCTCCAAACATAAGAATTAGAACCTTCCATAAAACACCATACAGAAGAAAATGACAAATAACACGATGCCAAAATTTTAAACGTGAATGGAATTAATTAAATCTTCACCAATCGTCATTCAATTCTATCAAAATTATTTATGCCTAGACCTCTTTTTTTTTTGCCCTGATCTTTAATTTACTCCCCAGGAATTATTTTCAGTTTGTGAGGCGAAGATTCGCCTGCTCGCCCACTCTTTTGCCGGAATGAATCCCGTCTCCCAGGTCAATTTAAAGATTTGTTTGCTACGAATGAATCATTTGCGAGTCTTGCATCTTTAACTATTAGTAGGGCATGATAATATACCCAGTTCTATGTGTGAGTGTGTGTGTGTGAGATTTTGTGTATACATTAAGTTACTTTTAAAGTAAGAAAAACACTCTTTTCACATTGCTCTTCAGCTGCACATACTGTTTAACAGGAAAGAAGCCCTTCATTTGAATTTGAATTTGAATAGTTTTTGCAAAACCCAATGAATGAATAAATAAATAAATAAATATATACCCATCCTTGAAAACATATCTTTATTTGGTTGAATATAGTGGTAAGAATTACGATGTAAACTTCTACAGGTTAATGTTTCTATGTCTCAAAAGAGGTAAAAGCAGCTGTGGAAATACAGAATGTGCTCTCATTCCACATAATAGAGGGCCATGTGTTCTATAGGCAAATTTCTAAATATTCAAATCAAGCAACCGTCCAACAGTTCCAACATGCAAATCACTGTTCATGCTAAATATGATGACCTTCTGGTGAACAACTGAAATGCTTGTTTCCCAAAAACATGCTAAACCCAGCTGTGATGGATATCATTGAGGGCATACTGAAATTGTGGTACTGACCAAGATTTAAGCTTGTGGCGATATGTTTAATATTTCTGTATTCTGACATTTATAACTTACTATAACTATACTATAATAACTTAATAACTAAATAACTTAATATAACTATAATATAAGCTTTTTTACTTTTATTACACAAAGACAATACATATAGATTTACCTTTTCAATTGGGAATAAAGTTTGTGAATCTTGCATCTCTAACTATAAGTAGGACATGAAAATAAAGATTTATGATAATGTGTGTGTGTGTGTGTGTGTGTGTGCGTGTGCGTGTGTGTGATGTTTTCTGACGTTTTTAGAGCCCTGGCAGAAAAAGGTTGGAAAACACTGGTGTAGGGTGCCGACCATGAAGTGCCTGCCAGCACCACCTTGGTTACATAGATGACAGGGTTCGTCTATGTGATTCCATATCGATTAATACGATTTGTTCTGTCTGATCATAGCATCAATATGACCATGTTCTACATATGCAAGGACTACAATCACTGAGAATTTATTTTTTTTACCGAGTGCATTTCTGATTGAAAGAAATGTTCATTTAAAAGGAATTCATTTCTCTTGTAAATTTCCAACTTTATTCACAGAGATTGAACATTTTCTTCTTGCCATTACACCCTAAAAATCTTCATCTATGGCCCCAATATGTTGCCGTAAAGTCTTTAAAATGACGATATGAAGCCACTGACCATCTGCGCAGCTAGAAGAATCATCAGAATCATTTATTATTGTCAAGCGTACACAACACACACATGCAGAGGGTGGGGACAACCCCAAACACACACACATGCAGGAGTGGTGACGATCGAAATGCAGCCTCTGCTTTTATCCCATCCCGGCCATCCTTCCTCCAGGGGCAGCCAGGAGCAGTGGGCAGCCCTCATTTTCGGCGCCCGGGGACCAATTCCAGGTGGTGGATCCGTGTCGTGGTCAGGGACAGGACAGGAAAGTGTTCTGCACGTTTTTAGTCGGGGTCCTTATGTTGCAGGAGACCCATGTGAACACGGGGAGAACGTGCAAACTCCACACAGAAAGGCCCCTGATTGGGAGATAACCCACCGGAGCACGCTACCGCACATAATTGCACCATTGAATCCGATGTGTCCGTTTTTTCACACCGTCATCAACCGGTTTACATTTCTTTCTGCAGCCGTGGCCGCCTCAGTTTGCATGCTTCCCATTACAGGCTTGGACAAATGTACTTGTTTACAATTTACACATTCCAAGACATTACACATTACTTTGTTTTGATAAGATGCTTCTACGTAAAAAGGACAAAGAGACTTTCTTTGATGCGGTGATAGCACTTCTACAAAAGCAACTGAAAATGGCGAGGGAGGTATGGTACAAGACTGAATGAGGACTGCACTATTTAACAAGATAGTGAGTTGTTAAAGGTGCAGTGTGTAGAATTTAGCGGCCACCAGCAGTGAGGTTGCAGATTGCAACCAACTGAATTCCCCTCCGTGTCCGTGGTGGTGCAAAATGGCGGCGTCCGTGTAGGAGAAGCTACGGTGGCCGTGAAACTCGCGAAAGTCCCTCTCTAGAGCCAGTGTTTGGTTTGTCCATTCTGGGATACCGTAGAAACATGGCGGTGCAACGCAATGGAAGGGGCTCCAGCCCCCATGGAGATATAAACGGCTCATTCTAAGGTAATGAAAACACAACGATTCTTATTTTCATGGGATTATACACTAATTAATACATACTTGAATAAATATTATGAATATTATATTCCATATTCTATTCCATTTCTCCCAAATCCGTTCTGCTTAATTAGTCCCAATAAAGAATATTAGTATGTATAAGGGTCGCAAATTACTCATTCAGGTCCCTGAAGAAAATATGAAATAATTAAATATATTGATTAGGGAAGCGCTCATGTTACATATTACATGAAAAACACCTTTTTTCCATTTCTCTTCAGCTGCACATACTGTTTTAAAGAAAAAATAATAATTACTCACTATTGTTTTTGCAATACAGAATAAATAAATAAACAAACAAATAAACCATGTCTGAAAACACATGTTTATTTGTTTGAATATGACCGTAAGAATTACAGGTTAACAGGTTCACTCCAGATTAAAATTTTTGTGTCACATATTCAATAGGGAAATTTCTAAATATTCAAATCAAGCAACCATCCAACAGCTCCAACATGCAAATAACAGTTCATGGACAACTGAAGTGCTTGGTTCCCAAAAACATGCAAAACCCAGCTGTGATGGATGTCAATGAGAGTATACTGAACTTGGGGTACTGATCAAGACTAAAACTTGTGGCAATATGTTGTGAAATGTTGCTGTATTCTGACATTTATATCCTACAGTTGCTCATGGATCTGCTTTTTTACTTTTATTACACAAAGACAGAGACAATACAATATATGTAGATTTACTTTTTCAATTAGGAATAAACATGAGCAGTTCAGGAGAATAGCATTCTAATTTCTACTACTTTCAGTCCATATTCTCACTGTTATTCCCTCTCAGAATTACAGACCCTGTTACATGTGTGATCTAGCCACAGAATCCAATTCAAGTCCTCTATTGTAATAAAAATGTATTAATAATGTATTAATTATGTAATAACGCATCTAAATTGTTGTCTTCATTTGTCCTATTTGTCCTAAATTGTTAGGATGGGTCACATGCAGAGGACAGATTTCCCTCACAGGGATCAATAAAGCGAATCTGATCAATACAAATATGCAACCACATACATATGGACACACACAGACACCCACACACACACACACACACACAGGTTGTGGGTCCCCCATCATGTCTAGGACCACCAAGCGGCCATTAGGGATGAGCAATGGGGCGTGACGGTCCGATGATGAGGTCACTACTCTCATTTGGGAGTCGTTGAAGACATTAGGACGCAGGCAGCATCAGTCAAACAGTGTGTTTGTGCGTGTGTGTGTGGGGGCGGGGGGGGACTTTGTGTAAGTGCATGCGCATGTGAGTCTCATTGACCATATATGTGCATGATATATGTATGATATTTAAATATTGCAGTGAGAAAAATACAATTCGACAAGTGTGCAGTAAAATACAATAAAAGATGCTGGAGGTCAAACTCGCTAGATGACCACTCTCCCTCCTCTGCCGCCAAATGTGGGCAGCGGTGGATATACATAAATAAATAGATATTATAAATAAATAAATCTATTAGAATTTTGGGCGAAACATTATGCTCCCTCTAGTCTCAAGAAGCATTGTTCTCTTTTACTATTGTCAAGTTGAATAATAATGAATTGAAATAAAATAATTATACATTTTTTATAGACATTTTGTACTATTGGATTTTAACAATTATATGCTGTCTCACTTGAAATATTGATGGTGTTTGTAAAAGTACTATTTACTGTCGTTAAATTCTTTAATGCTGCTGTTTATGAGAATTTAATTGGAAATGGACCAGTTTTTGTCAGCGTGATTTAGAATTAGGAGAATGCCAACAAACCGACTACACAGAAGACAGCTTCTCACAGGAACATATTTCCATGTCCTAATACCTTTGCATGACTGGTGCTGTGCAATGTGGAGCTAATTTTCATAATGTGCACAGTGAGGTTTGGCCTGACACAGCACTTGTTATAAAGAGGGACACCACTTCCCAGCATTTCTGTTGGACAGCACAGACATCTTTGAATTGGGTAAGAAAATAAAAAAGTGTACTGTATATGTTTCAATTTAAAATATTACTAATAATTGCTTGTATAAGCAGCATTATAGCACTTTTTCAGTTTTCATTTTAGGTCCAATCAAAATTATACTGTTTAATGGAATATTTATATTGGATTTTAT
>OMKR01104211.1:0-16149 GCA_900302355.1 Cyttopsis rosea | reverse complement strand
TGTGGCTCTTTCATCCCTCTGCTGCGGCTCCCTATGGCTTTGGAAAATCAATAATGAATGGTATTTAATTTACATGGTGGTATGGTACTCTCTCCCTCTGTCTTCGCCCTGCCCAGGCATAGTTCACCATCTTTCGGGTACTATCGCACGCGCTCAAGCTCCACCTCCCCGACGGACCGGGCGGAGGCGGGCTGGTGGTGCGCCCGAGCCCCGGGGGGCCGGGATCCCACCTCGGCCGGCGCGTGCCGGCCTTCACTTTCATTGCGCCTCGGGGTTTCGTGAGACCCTCTGACTCGCGCGTGCGTTAGACTCCTTGGTCCGTGTTTCAAGACGGGTCGGGTGGGTAGCCGACATCGCCGCCGACCCTTTGCGCCGAGTGTACGTGGGCCGGTCCCCGGCCAGAGCAACGCGACCTGGTTTGGGGCGCACTGAGGACAGTCCGCCCCGGTAAAAATACAACTATTTAATTAAAATGTATTTTATTTTAGTTCGTTAGTTTTTGAAATGTAATTCTAAATTTGAAGATTATGATGATCTTGTAAAATCAAAAGAAAACGTGTTCAATTTTCGTCCCTCATATTATGCTTTTTTAAGTTTTGTGGCTCCTAAAGTTTTATTTTCTGTGGGAAACGGGTCTAAATGGTTCTTTGAGTGATTAAGGTTGCCGACCTCTGCCCCAGAGTCACCTGGGACCCAAACAATAAACATAAGGGACCATCTGAACATCTGCAGTGTCATCCCCAAAAGTGATCAAGTACGGCAGCTTATTAATGATTCTAATCTAGACATTTTGTGTTCTTGAGAGATATGGCTGCATGAAAACTCCCCATCTGCTGCATTTAATGTACAGTACCTGGCTACAATGTATTTAGGAGAGATAGGCCTGAACTTGCATAAGGAATGTGATTTCAGGAAAGAGGTTCTTCTGATGGGAGACTTCAACTGGGAGGACAGATTGAGTCGGAAAAGCCTAAAGCAGATTTTGAGTAGTCAAGACCTATTCCAATTAGTCAAAGGTCCAACAAAATCCCAAATTGGTTTGGTATTTAGCAAAAAAAACAACCTGAAAGAGTAATCAAGTCCTATAACACGGGCTGTCTGATCATAACTTGACACTCATAGCAAGGAAGCTTACAGTACAAAGGAATGTTTTAGTCTCTTAACCTCCAAACAGCCTGTACAGCTTAGGCATCCCAAGAAATGAAATGGAACATTTTGAATAGGCATTAAAGGAAACTGATTGGAATACACTTGTCTGGGGTAGATGTGGAAGCGGACAGCAATACACTGCTAACCACAATCCAAAACACAATTAAAGAATTTACTGCCACAGCTGCCACGGCTGATTTACTGCCATGGCTGAAGTCAGATATTTGGAAATTAATGACACAATATGATCATGCACTAAAACTAAAATCGAAATCGAAACATGATGAATGCAAGTGCACAATAAACACCAAAGAGAATACTTTTGGCATAAGGGAAGGACACAAAAAACCTGCCCGTGTGTGCCCCGTGTCATGTCATGCACGGCTCTCCATTCTGCTCCATTGGTATGAGACTGCGATGGAAAAAGCAAACAAACTATCATATCATCAATCATTTTGTGGCAAATATAGTATACAACGTCCATAATAGAACAGTTCATGTTATTTTCTTATGGTTGCATTGTTCTTAGTGACTGATGCGTACAGTTGTCAAATTTGATGGACAGGCACTGCATTAGCATCCTAGAGGTTACCATGGTGAGCCCAGATGATGTGCAGTATTTGCTATTAGCACTGAGTTTGGGTTATAAATGAATTCAGGAAACTTTCCATTAAAATGTTGATTTAATTGTGTGTGTATTAACTTGTTAATAACATTGACTGTGCTCAGTTACCATTGGGTCAGTTGACCGAGGACGCTGTATGATTCATCTTCGGATTCATAGATAGAGGTACTGTCAGTCTCGCTGTGTCCTGCGCCCTTCTATGTATGGAATGTATCTTTAATGCCCTATTTTTTTATATTTTTTAACAAACTGCCTGCCCAAGGACTACAGATGAAAATGTGCCTCCCTGGATAAATCTGGCACATTTACAGAAATGTTATCAATGTGCATTGTCCCTGCCAAATAGAATAAATTACAATAAGAACAGTAGCACAAAAATTAAACTGTATTAAGCCCATTAATAGTTGGCACACATGTTTGACATTATATTTTACATTATTTGACATTCATGATGATATCTCGCCTATTTAGATTTTTTATATTGTCTCTAGTTTTGGGTTTTGAAAAATCTAGTAGATATGTCAAGTACCCTACCTTAAAATTGTATCCTGGTCCCTCCTGGTCTGACAATTATGGGAACATGTAAAGGATGTATGGCAAATGGTTAGAGTTCATGCTGTGCCCCTCAGTAGGGTAAGCCAGGGTGGATGGGCACTGTGGTACAATTTAATGGAATGGTCCCAGGCGAACATGACTGATTTGGTCTGCAGCCCCAGCTGTTCTTTGAGACAATCTTTCCTTATTACACATAAACACATAGATCCATATACACTCACACAATTCATCAGTACTTCCTCTCCCTGGGCTGACTAACATTGGAGTGACTTAAAGTCACCCTGGTTAAAGGAAACTCCACTCTTCAATCGAGCACAAGGAGGCAAGACAACTTCAGCTGGCCAGAACTTTGAGGTATGAGTAAATTAGCTCAGTTCCACATATTTATTCATAAACTAGCCTTACAAAAAAATATTATCTAGTTGGATTTTGTCTAACATTTATTTTTCTTCTGATGCTCAGTAAATGTTTGTTCCCTGACTGCACAAATGCATTTTACAGGTTTTGTTGACACCATTAAAGATGAACACCCCAACTGCATTCTACAATGGCTATGATAGCTTTAATACGGAGGACTACAGTACTGAGCCAGTACATGTGTGTGAGAGAAACGGAGACAACTATCTCGGAGCTCAGCTCTCAACATTCTACTTCATCATGTTCCTCCTCAGTCTCATTGGTAACAGTCTGGTCCTGGTCATCATCTACAGGTGAGCGGCCTCTGTGAATGCCAGAATAATTAAGTAGAAAGAGTTAAGTAGACATTTATTTGTCATCAATTGCCACAGTTACAATTATGGATGTTGTTTATATTTCTTAAAGAATAGGTTCCTGTTTCTGGTCTCATGTTAGCACTGATGTAGACAAAATAGCTGATTTGTGAAAATGTACAGTTTGTGACCATTCTCTTCCCTTATAACATTATCTGACAATATTGTGAGCATCCAGATTTCAGAAAAGGTTTTTTTTTCAAGGCTTAAGCCTTTAAACATTTAAGCTCAGTGAGAAGCTGCAGCAGAGTAGCAAGCTTCTTATTTGTAAAGCATTCAGTGAGGTTGTACCATGAACAATTATAAATGATGGGAAAACATTTGAGCCTGTCCTTTAACTGGTGTATAATGGCAGCACACATTTTGTTTATATGTAACTGAGTACAACTACTTTATGAAGTACTCAAGTACTGTACATTTTCCCACTTTCACTTAGATGCATTGTGCCTAAGTGAATACTGCATGAGAAATAATTGAAGCTTTATTTGAAACTGTTCCCATTGTATCAATTGAACCTCAGTTTTTAAATGTATTTGTGATGCTTTTTATAGATTTGAGAACCTTACAACGGTGACCAACATCTTCCTGCTGAACCTGGTGGTGTCTGACCTAATTTTTATGTGCAGTCTCCCCTTCTGGGGCATCTACCAGCAGCTCTCCACCTGGGTCTTCAGTACATCCATATGCAAGTTTGTAGGCAGTGCATACTTCCTGGGCTTCTATAGTTCTGTCCTTTTCCTAACCCTGCTGACCTTTGACCGACACCTGGCAGTGGTTTACTCCCTTGTTGCACCACGACTTAGAAGACGGAACTACGCAATTGCTTGTTGCGTTGGGGTTTGGCTGCTTAGTGGCCTGGCTTGTGTTAAACCCATTATTCTCTACAACGTCTTCATAGTCTTCAACGACAAGCAATTCTGCGAGGAGCACCCCAGCAGTGTAGTAAACAACACGCTTATTAACTTGTCCTTGTTGAAAGCCGTCTGGATGTACCTCCAGCTCTTTCCGTTCTTCCTTTTTCCATTGGCTGTGATTACGTACTGTTACATTAGGATCACCATAACCGTGGCGTCATCTAGAATGGTCTCCAAGTTCAAGACAGTTAGGCTGATATTTGTCATTGTCCTGCTATTTTTTGTGTGTTGGACACCGTACAATGTTGTGTTACTGAAGCACAATTTACTAAATCGCGCTTCAACCTGTGAGGAGATGCAGAGACTTGGTTATGCACTTCAAGTCACTCGAAACATCGCCTACCTGTATTTTTGCATCAGTCCCATCCTTTACACATTTGTTGGGAAGAAGTTTCAAGCCCATTTCAAAAAGCTGGTGTTAAAAATCTTTCCATGCTTTAAGGAGTACGCCACAGTCAGTCAAACAATTAGGACAAATCTGTCCATAAGGAGTGCGGCAACCCAAATTTAGGGATTGGGATTCCTACATTAAGGCATTGAGAGTTTATGACGATAAGCCATAAAATGTATACTTTCTTCTTGATACACATTCCTCTTAGTTTCTCTTCAATGAATCACTGTGGATTCTCAGATCCAATTCAGGTCTATCCAGGACCTTCAATTTTTGAATTTCCTCTCACCCATAAGCTGGAGATCATCACAAATTGTCTTTCAGTTTTAGACTGGAATTCCATTTAAATTCAGGATTTATGATTTATTTGGTTTGATTTGATTGGTTCTTATCACTGCTATGCACTTAGTTAAAGAAGTCTGAGGTTTTTTAAACTGCCACTCATATATATGTATGCAGTTATTATTTAGAACCTAGTGATCTTAATTAGTGTGCTAATTAAATCCAGAAAATCATGGAAACTCACTTTTAGCACCTCTTGTACACCAAAAGTTCTTGTTCTTTTCTGTGTCTGTTCACCACTGACCTTTTATTTTTTATTTCACACTTTATTAAAAAAATGTATTCTGAAGAAAAACCTTGTTTATTTATCTGCTCTTCAGATGTAGTTAGTCTTGCATAGTCTTACATACTCTGAACTGTCATTCCATCTTATTAGATGAACAACTTCCCATCTGGTGCTCATCTCATCTGAGAATGTCTTTCATAGAATTACTATTAATCTGTTGTGTTATTGGATTTAGCTGGGGCTTTACCCATGTTATGTTTTTTGTTGCCCACATAATGTAATAATTAAAAAAATATATATATAATAATAATAATAATTATTATTATTATTATTATTATGTTCTCTTTTGTAAGATTATTGTGTCAAATTTTAAATGCATTGATGATGTATCTTGTGTGTGTCTCACTAGCTATTAATATTGATTTTGTTTTTATTTCCCCACAACTTTTTTTGGAGTGTCTACAAAAGTTTTGTGTTTCTTTCACTGTTTGTGAGGCTAAGAGAGCCAGGTATATTTACACTCTGCAAATCATATGGTGAGTATTGCATTCATTACCTTTTTTCAACTGCAAATTATGTCCCCAAAGGAAAACTTTGTCAACATCTGTTTTATCTAATAAGATAAAGTTTTCAGTCTGTTATTCTCACTTCAATCAGTTTTATTGGAGCCACATTGTATTGTCCAGCAGACTACTGACCAACAAAGTAATATTGTTGCATGCACCTGACAAACTGAACAGTTTGTATTGCCGCCTGGGGGGGGGGCTACCCACACAAATCACAGTTTTCCGAGTTACCATGTATGCAGCATCACTTCCAATACGAATTACGGTTTTCTGACTTCCATTGAACGCACTGTCACAATTCGCTTCCTGCTTTTTGGAGCACTTTAAACTGCTGTGTCCACGTCTCCTATTCCTAACATAGCAGAGAACGGGTCCACTAGTATCGCAGACAGATTAAAAAAGTGCTAAAATGGGTTCTCCGAAAAGTGAGTTGTTTGCATCCCTGTATATAATATAATACAGATATTTGGCGTCCGTGTATTGATACAATATTGCCACGCAAAATATCGCAATACTATGTATAAATTATTTTCCCCCACCCCTAGTGAATAGTTTGTCTTGCCAATCAGTCAGACCTTGTGAGGGAGCTGCACTCACTCACTCCCTCATACATTGGGTGAGCAGCCTTCTGCTATAGTTCTTTGCTTTATTTTGGATTTTTGTTAAAGTATTATAATCACCCAGTTAATTTAATATACTATCTGGTTTCTCAAAAGACTCCTTTGCCGCTGCGGTGACCTTTAGATGCCAGGGGCAGCAGGAGTGCTTCAATCCTGATGATGGCAGATGATGAACGGCACACACATGCACACAATCTTTATAATAATAGTATATTTATTTGTTTTTCTTAAGTAATTTATTCTCTTAATAATATTTTTTTGATTATTTGAAGTTTGAATTAAATTTGGATTAAAGATTTTGGATACTTCTTGAGCGCGGCATCTGACGGCGCTTTGAAATACCTTTAAGCTTTCTGCAAGTAATACAGTTAAAGTTAACTTATATATCATAAACATTTATATATTAACTAGTGTGAACATTTTATTTAAACTCCACGCATCTCACACATCAATGAAATTCATACTGAATGCCTCCGGTGGCAAACTGAATGGACTGTAGCTCGTTGTGATTGTCTAGCTATTAGTATGCTGTGCCCGCATCGAATCCGGTCAATCATGGCAAATGGCTGATTTTCTTCTGCATGTATATATTTTATAATACATGAGTTAAAATAATGCAGTGTCTACATCAGTAGGGCCGAGCTCCGTGAGCGACCAATGACGTACATCGCTTGGCTGGCTGCTTTTGGTCACTGTGTTGGCTGTGGTTTACTGCTGGCAGTCAACTCACTCAAAGTCTGTGGGTGGTGCTTAATCAGTGAATTAGCATTTCCAAAATATATCTCTTTCAAACTACTTCAATAGAAATATAGATGAGAATAAAAGTAGAGACATTGTTTTTTCCCCCGCCAACAATAGGCAATATTCTGGGTTAGAAAACGCCACTGTGTCCACTTAAAATAAGGAAATATAACACATAAAACAGGCATTATAAATATTAAAATAATATTAGCTATAAACAGCTGTAGGTTTCGCCAGAGCTTATGGCATTCTGGTACTTGAACTGTCGCAACAACTTGAGTGGAGGGAGGGTGTGACATATTTTGGAAATGCAAATTTACTGATTAAGCACCTCCCACAGACTTTGAGTGAGTCGACTGCCAGCAGCAAGCCACAGCCAACACAGCGACCAAAAGCAGCCAGCCAAGCGATGTATGTCGGTCACGGTCACGGAGCTCTGCCGTCACAGCATACGAAGCTCGGCCTTCCTCAACATCAAAAAATTATATGTCTGATACGTTCAATGTAGACACCAAATTATTTTAACTTGCTTATTTTAAGCACACACTTCAAAAATCCGCGTCACTTTCTGTCACTAAATCACATTGTCTGGAGCAGCAGCAGTGTGTCGGGCGGGGCCGGATTTGGCCCTCGGACCGCCAATTGAATATCTCTGGATTACGCTGTTTATGCCACATCTGACACGATGACCGAACCAACCCCTAACTCGCCCCTCATGTGTCATTTTTCCGCAGCAACTATAGACTTGTAGATCAGATAGATCAGATCAGACAGGAGGATTTAGTGCCAAGGAATCCAAATTCATGATAAGTTAAAACATGAGGTGTTTTATATACATTAATTTAAAATAAAAATGTTGCAGTGTTTATATAGTTCCCACACATTTGTCTTTATATATATACATTTTTGACTGCAAGTCTACATTTTTCTATTTTATGTTAGCTTTTGCTTATCTGGATGCATATTTTTCTGAGAGCAAAATCACAATTCTTCCATATATCTTTTTGCTTGTTTTATTGCACACTTGCTTTAGCAATGGGAAATGCCTATTTCCCATGCCAAGAGTGGACTGGACACTTGAAGGTGGTTGCAATGTGCATGTGACGCAGTGGCAGTGACGACAGTATAGCGGCAGTATATATATATATATTAATTGCCCCCCCAACTAAAGAATTGGACCACCCTGGGGTAGTGTGGTGGTCTTGCAGTGGTGGCGGCAGTGCCACAGTGTGCACAACAATAACAGGACAGAACAGAACAGAACAGAACAGGAGTCTCACTCTTTGCGTGGTTTCAATGATAATAAAAACATAGTAATAATAATATGGTAATAATAATAAATTGCAATTATTGCATACATCATGCTTTTCATTTCTTAACAACATTTCTCCAGTCTTTCATTGGAAATATGTGAAATAAGAGAAGTTAGGGATTGAGAAACTTATATCTTGCATGCACACGCTCCAGCATAGCCCAGCGCAGCAATCCTAGTCTGGAGCGCTGGGCTCCGCTGCCCAGCACAGTTCCCTCCATCCTCAACCAACCAATAAAAATAGTATTTTAATTATAGATGTATTTATTTAATTAATTTTATTAAACAAGATAAAGTTTATAGACTATATTCGACACAGAACCCGTTGCGCTATATCGCTGCTATGCATCTATGCGTGTCAGCGCCGGGGCTTGCTCTGTTCTCCCTGGCCGCAGCGCTCTCTAGCTGGGCAGCGGGTCTTCCTCAAACACCAACTTGAATTCAAACTTGCCTTGCTTGATGACCGCAGCAACTCCAGAGTGGAAAACATACAGTAAAATCCAGAAATGGTGTTTGAAATGCAATCTAGGTTTGTTATTATAATCTAGTCCAGGTTTGAATAATATAAGTACAGTAGTTTTTGAAATATCCCTGGTTTTATGTGGTCAGTGCGGGAAACATACAGTAAAATCCACCTTGTTTCTGTTTTCACAAATAGAATAAATCCTTCACAAATCAGTGTTTGAAATACAATATAGGTTTGTTATTATAATCTAGTCCTGATTGACTACAATAAGTAAAGATCTAGATCTGGTTTTAGGTGGTCTGCATGTACAAAAAAATTCAGAGGAATTTGAATGCACCATGAAAACAGACACTGCGAATCGGAAGCTAAGTTCAGCGTCGTATCTGTAGCTCTAGCCTGTTTTTGTACAATTGCTGTAGCTAACCTTGAATTATTTACTGGACAAATTTGAACCTTATCGAACAAATCCCATGGCGCAATGAAAGTGAGGCTGAGGTGGGATCCCGGTCCTGCGGGTGCTGGGTGGACCACCGGCCTGTCTTGCCTGCTTGGGGAGGTGTAATGGCTATGCAGAGTGGAGTGCGGGGGGGTGGAGTGTCCCTGTACTGATGGCTAGGAGACATGGTGGAGATAACAACAGGTCCCGATCTAGACCCTGTCTAAGGTCTGGAGCATTCTTCCTCTCCTCTCCTCTCCTCTCATTCCGTGATAAGTGAAATCTGATTCCGCAGACTGTGCTTCGATCTGGAGCACAAACTTTCACTTTCAGCGTCCGTTTTACAATACTGTAACACCAAAGTTACATAGTGCCAGAACAGGGGTTGGTTTGGTGGGGGGGAATGAAAGAGGTGCCATTCTCCATATTACAAGTCAGTGTAGCATCAAAATGATTATGAAGCTGTTATTTTAAGGTAAAAAAGTTACATAATGTTGCTTTAAGAACCAACTGTAATATTTAACATTAAACCCTAAAGCTTTGAGACAAGTAGAGTAGATGTTCATACATTGCATACATGCAGTGTACCAAAATGCAAACAAGGCTGCATACAATCTCAATTACTACTACTCATCACAGACAAAATATATTTCTTGTAATAGCAACAGCAAGTTAGAATATCAATTAAAAAAAACTAGTCCTTTCTAATGATTCAATGATGAAAAAATGATGCAGAAATTGCAAAGCCACTAAAGAATTGAGAATGGAGACTTGTAGGGAAATTGTAATACACACACACCTACACACATACACACACACACACACGCACACACGCACACACGCACACACGCACAGTAGAACGGGGCTCCATTATACTCTTTATCAATGTGGCCTTGAAGAGACCTGGCGATCTCACAGTTTCTTCTCACACCACTCCTTATCTCTCGTAGCTAGAAAAACTGTCTTTGTTCTGGGCTCATTTTCATGAAAACGAACCTGCTGTGAGTCGTTATATTCAACTTCTGTTCATTAAACAATTGTGAGTATATCTGTTTGAAGTGACAGTAATTACTTTGTATGTTATTCATCTGTTCTGCATCCTCAAGCAGTTAAAGAGAAAATAACCATCATCTGGCGAGCTAGCCAGGAGTTGGCGCCGTCTCCGCGCCTTGGTCGGGCATTGTGTTGACCAGTCGATTTAACTAGGACGAGAGGTGAGCAGAGCCTTTTCATGAAATCTGTATTAGCTCATTGGCTGGATAATTCTGTGTTCGAACGTGGTTCGCCTACCTCCTGTAAACAAATTCTACAATCTGGTAACGTAGTCTTAAAAAAAAAAAAAAAGAGGAGGATATATGGATGTGTGACTGACTTTATGGCACCCATTTTCCCGTTGTCTAATGGGTAAGGTAAACCCACCTTTCAGACATTATAAGGAGTCTCTATTATAAAATATATAGTGGATGAAACAGTATTAATAGAATTTCAAGTTCTAAAGCTATATATTTAGGACTGAAAATCGCTTGGCCACAGAGGGCTTAAAGCATGTAGAACCGTAGAAAAGTACTCCGCTATAGGAGGGGTACACAGATAAAAGGTAAATGAAACAATAAACATCTGTGGCTTGAGTTGAGCTGTTAATGCTGTACCGAGGTCAACTCAGCTGACGCAAATAACACTATTTTGGCTGTTAGGTATAATGCACACATTACAGCAACAGAATATAAAATTTAATCCTCTAAGAAAACTTAGATCACATTCAGATATACTGTATAAAAACATTGATTTAGTACAGTAGCTGTGACAACAAATTCGGAATTTGATTGATATCAAGGTGTAGTTATATCAAATTTCATCTGTCTGATAAAATATGTTTTCAGATAACATTATGTACATCTTTGGACACATTAGCTGCCCTCTTGGCTCCAGTGTATAATGGTTTGACCATCATGGTGGCCTCCCCTTCTTACTGATGTGTAATTATAAGATAGACAAAATTCCAATTAAATTATCATAATATCACAAACAAATTTATTGTCATGGAAATGATCAGCACAAATTTTCCCCTCAATGTTATTTTATTTGGAACAATGGTTACATTTTATACAAAAACCGATCTATCTTTTAAAATAATTGGTTTGATAGGTACATTGTTTTGGTGGGTCAGCTGCTCAACTCACTCAAGTCAATCATGACTTGAATTTATCCCATTTTAATTTTCCAATATTGAATATAACCTTGTAATGAGAGTGGTTCCGAATGGTTCTGTGGCTCTATACAAAAGTGTTCCTTATCCTACTGATATCTCATTACATTACACCCTGCTTATGTCACCACCTACTGGAATCATTTTGTAAGTGATATTCCATGGCAGAAGGTTTGGCTATTGCCTCACAAATACCTCATCACCAATAAGTACAATTAGGTGCCATTTAAGCTTATACACAAATATTTTTCGTAAATGATTTAAGAATGATATTAATGTTTCATGTTCATTTTGCTCTGCACATCCTGAAACTGTGCCTCATTGCATAGCATTGTTATTACACTAAAATACTGTGGCAAGAGGTTTCTAAGTTTATTAATGTTATATTTATGGCTGAATTTGCATTATTGTATAAACATGTTCTTTTTGTTCATTAAGTTACAACAGAAAAAAATGAGAAACAAGCATACATCATCAATCTTATTATTATTTTAGCCAAGTTTCAGATTCATAAATGTAAGTTTGCCAACAAAAAACCTTTCTTCTCAGTTTTTCATATAGAAAGTGAGATGTACTTACAGATTATTAAATCCTGCACTAATAAGAAGGCTGTAAAAACTGTAAATGAGTGTATTTGTTTGTGTACTTATTTTTGTATTCATTATTTTTATTCTTATTTGAATTCTTATTTCTTTAATTTTCTTTCCTGGAATTTTGTTCACAAGAATGTACCTCGTTCATTATTGTACTCAATAAAGTAAAAAAATATATACATTTACAATTGAATACAAGTCATTTTGATCATCATTAATGTGATTGTGAATGCTGAATGCCATTGAGGGAGAATGTCCAAAAGAGTGTTTTTTGCTGTCACATAATCCTCTGAATTTGAGTACTGTACAATTCATAAAGACAACATGGCATTGCTGTGGTCTGGCTTTACTCTTCACTAATTGGTTACAGAAACTTTGAACGTACTGGCTATGCAAAACAGAAGGAAGGAAAGTGTTCTGATGGCGTAAAAAATGCCAGTTTAACTTCTTCTTATTCTTTGTGTTTTATGGCGGATTGCAATGCCAACCATTTAGGAGCAGACCAACACCTACCATACCAGAGTATGTAAAACAGAATCTGGTTTACATTAGTCTATATATAATGACAAAACAAAACAAAAAAAAACATAATGATAATAATAATAACAAAATTAATAATTATAATAATAATTAAACAAATAAAATAAAACATTTAATTATATAATAATTATATATTATTATATTATATGTGCCCCCAAAGCTTTTTATGGGACCAAAAGTAATTGGACAAACTAACATAATCATAAATCAAATTGTCACTTTTAAGACTTGGTTGCAAATCCTTTGCAGTCAATGACAGTCTGAAGTCTGGAACCCATAGACATCACCAGACGCTGGGTTTCGTCCCTGGTGATGCTCTGCCAGGCCTCTACTGCAACTGTCTTCAGTTCCTGCTTGTTCTTGGGTCATTTCCCCTTCAGTTTTGTCTTCAGCAAGTGAAATGCATGCTCAGTTGGATTCAGGCCAGGTGATTGACTTGGCCCATTGCAGAACATTCCACTTCTTTGCCTTAAAAAACTCTTTGTTTCACAGTATTCGGGTCATTGTCCATCTGCACTGTGAAGCACCGTCCAATGGGTTCTGAAGCATTTGGCTGAATATGAGCAGATAATATTGCCGGAAACACTTCAGAATTCATCCTGACCCTTGGCATACATGCCCACGCCATAACACTACAACCACCATGCTTCACTGATGAGGTGGTATTCTTTGGATCATGAGCATTTCCTTCCCTTCTCCATACTCTTCTCTTCCTGTCATTCTGGTACAAGTTGATCTTTGTCTCATCTGTCCATAGGATGTTGTTCCTGAACTGTACAGGCTCATTTAGATGTTTTTTGGCAAACTCTAATCTGGTCTTCCTGTTTTTGAGGCTCATCAATGGTTTACATCTTGTGCTGAACCCTCTGTATTCACTCTGGTGAAGTCTTCTCTTGATTGTTGACTTTGACACAGATACGCCTACCTCCTGTAGAGTGTTCTTGATCTGGCCAACTGTTGTGAAGGGGTTTTCCTTCACCAGGGAAATAATTGTCATTCACCACAGTTGTTTTCCGTGGTCTTCCGGGTCTTTTGGTGTTGTTGCTCACCACAGTGTTCTTTCTTTTTAAGAATGTACCAAAGAGTTGATTTGGCCACACTTAATCCAAATGCAAATACCACACTTGAAACCTACCAAACTCTAGACCTTTTATCTGCTCCTTGTAAATGAAATAATGAGGGAATAACACACACCTGGTCATGGAACAGCTGAGCAGCCAATTGTCCAATTACTTTTGGTCCCTTATTAATGGGGGAGCACATATAAAATTTGTTGTAATTCCTACATTGATTCACTACACTCCCTGATTTGGATGTAAATAACCTCAAATTAAAGATGAAATTCTGCACTTAAAGCACATCTTGATTGTTTCATTTTAAGTCCATTGTGGTGATGTACAGAGCCAAAATGATTAAAATTGTGTAAAATAATTTTGGATCTGACTGAATCTATACTGACATCCATCCAGAAAACACAACCCTCACTATGTTTGTTCGGATGGAGGTCTTCCAGCTAAGAGAGACCTCAACAGAGAACCCCAAGGTAGTGTAACTCTCTAACATCATATATCATAATGTTTGATGAGAATAATAACAATGATAAAAATAATTAAAGCTGCAAGCAGCGATGATTGGGCCCTCATCGTGCACATGGGAGGTGCTGGCAGGATTCAATATTGGCATGTAGATGTTTTCAGGCCAGGACCATGTACATTCGAGTTACAAACCACTTTCTGTTTTGTGGCAACCACTTCCTGCCAGTAGATGGCGCTATAACTATAACTCAATATTGGCACTTAGATGTCTTCAGTCCGGGACTCTTGTGAAATGTGTGAAGTTTGAGGCAAATTGGACTATGTACAGTCATGTTACAACCACTTCTTGTTTCATGGCGAAAGAAACATGGAAATTCAATGCCTCACAATGGCCAAGCCGTTTGATGAAAACTCAAGGTTTAAACAACTTTTTATCTTTTAAGGTCTTTTATAGACGCTGACCAAGTTTGATGTGGATCTGATTAATCCCCTGGAGGAGTTCACGAAAGTACGGAGCCTGCAAATGGGCATGAAATGAAATTTGGGCGACTTCCTGTTGGGTTTCGGTCATGACGCCAAGAGTCTTGGGATGTTACACTTGCATACCAAATTTCGTACTTCTAGGTGAAACCTACAGCTTGTGGTACTCAGTTGAAATTTTGTATGGGGTGCTATCGAGCCATTTTGCCATGCCCATGCTCAAAACCCATAGAATACTGTATATCATTTTTCGCCACTTCCGACGCATGTGCAAAGTTTTGCAACTTTTTGAGTATCTTTAGCCCCTCAAAAATGTGAACCTGAATATTCAAATTACAATAGGGTCCTCACACCCATTGGTGCTCGGGCCCTAATAACTGGGCTAAGGAAGAGATCATTTTTTTAGTGTTGAAGCACACTAAACAGCACAAGTACGATGACTTACTGTATTATGTCAATAAACCTTTTTTCTCAGCCTTTCATCTGATATGCAATATACTTAACATAAAACAAACAACACAAGAAAAACAAAACTATGAAGAATCAGTTTTTTTTTTACTTAAAAAAGGGTTATTTCAGGACACTATCAGCATTTCAAATAATAATTTTTTAATGGAGTTCATTAGCGGAGTTATTAGCCATGAGAGGCAGTTCTCTTTGATCTATCTGGTGAAAGAATACATCACTCCTCCCGAGAAGCAAAACAGCCCTCCTGGGGTCTAATTTAAGATTAATTTCGATTTGAGAAATTGGCTTGAATAAGAATCCTCGTTCATTTTTAGACAGCATCAAAGTTGCTATCTTTAAAAATGCACAATTAGTGATCGGCTAGATTTTTTTCCGGATCAGTCAGAAATATCAACAACAATGATAGATGTTATGCCATTTTTCTGCAACCATCTTAATGGTGCTATCGGTTAATAAAGGGCACTAGGGCTATAATTTTTTAATAATATAGAAATTATATTATATTTATGTATCATTATTACATTATGTCATTTAGCAGACACTTATGTCCAAACCGACTTTCAATACTGTAAGTACATTTGTCACAGTATCAAAGCAACTGTATATCACAGTCACAGCCAGCTAAACATTCTCTACAAACAAGTAGTACTAGTAGAGTTGGAGAGAGGTTTGTTTTGTTTATATTCTTATCTTTTGGAATGAAAGTATGTTAGACAGTGAAGGGAAAAGAGAAAGTAATGCACTGTACTGTTTTCCATGCTTGCTCTGTCAAACTCTTGGTACTGACACAGTGTGGACTCAGAGGGGTGACAGCTCTGAAGCATTTACCAGGCAGTTCACACTGCCCTCTCCCACCTGGACAAGGGGAACACATACATGAGGATGCTGTTCATTGACTATAGCTCAGCATTCAACACAATTGTGCCCGCTAAGCTCGTCCCAAAGCTCAGGATCCTGGGTCTCAACACCTCCCTTTGCAACTGGATCATGGACTTCCTGACGGGCAGACCCCAGGTGGTGAGAATGGGAAACCTCTCGTCCTCGGCACTGACCCTGAACACCGGAGCCCCGCAGGGCTGCGTACTCAGCCCCCTCCTGTACGCCCTGTTCACACATGACTGTGTGGCCACACAAAGCCCCAACAACATCATCCTTAAGTTTGCGGATGACACCACACTCCTGGGTCTCATCTCCAATGACGATGAGTCCTCCTA